>JXCR01080797.1:22475-50379 GCA_002079205.1 Phalaenopsis hybrid cultivar
ATTATCCTTTCATGTATTACATACACAATTTTATCAATCATATTTTGCTATTGAATTTCTTAATGTAGCATGGATTAGAGAAATTAAAATAAAACAGGTATTAAGGAGGATTTAAAAATAAAGAAAAAAAAATTATACTATGAGTTCAAAAATCTCATGAAGACTCCTCAAAAGATACACGAATAAGTTTTATCACTGTCAAAAATAAAAAAAATATTTCACACGTTGCATTTTATCGATGAATGATGTAAATTTGAGAATTCATGAGACAACAATGAAAAGAAAAATGTAGAATATAAAATCTTACTCCATATCTACAAGTAGCTCTATCTCTTAAGGAGGAAGGGTCAGAACAGGTATAAACAAACTTACACGTTATCTCTAGAAGTATTACAAAAATTTATATAAACTTTACATTAAAAAAAACTAGAATATCATAGCTAATGGAGACAATAATGTCAAAATATTCTATAAATTAATGTATCATGTGGTTGTCGGTCATAATCTCAGGTGTTGCACTAATAATCACTTGTCAATCATAAACGACTAACCCAACATGTCATCATTGCAGAAAACAAATTTGATTCACAAAAAAAGAAAAAAAAGATGACAACTTTGTAATGCAAAACTAACTATCTTAGACTACTTTCTTATTGCATCAAAGTTTACTCCTCTATTAAGAAGAATAATCGCAAGATCCATTCTACGAGTTTATAATGCAAATGCAAAATAAATATATATTACAAAAAAATGAGAACATCATAATATATGTCATATACGCTACGATTATAATAAAAACAACTAAAAAACAATGATGTTAGATTAAAATATAATGTTAAGCACAAGACAAGACCAATGCACCTTCAATGTGTTTGCACACAGTGTTTCAGGATGATTCGTTTTAAAAACTTCCAAAAGCTCAACAAATTTAACGACAAAGAATATCTATGTTAAAGAAGAAGAAGAAAATCAAAATAAAATTTGAATAATTACAGATGACAACAAAATTATATTTAAAAAAGGGCAACAAAAAATTAAAGACAGACTTTCATGAGACTGCTGATGAAAAATTATTTGTACCCATAATCTAAAATAAAATAAGTCTTAAGTTGTTCACGGTAGTCCTTCGTAGAAACATTCTTCTGCCTAAGAGATTTGAAATTCGACAACACAAGTACAACTTCAAAAAACAAAAGTGTTTTAACGGAACGATTATAAAATTTTAAAAAAAATTGACATAATATAGGGAAATTTTTTTAATAACAAATATAACTGAAAAGTAAACTAACATTGCAAATTAAAATGCTAACAAAGTTTTGGCATCTGAATTTGGGAAAAGAAATCACATTCTCCTTAATTCTTCTTTGTAAACCACAAAGATTTGGTGTTTTCTGATCTCGTTTTCTAACTCCTGCACTAAAACTTACAAAAAAAGTTATTAATTTCACAGCTACAGAAGCTGCAAGGTACTAAAAAACAAGTAAATTTCAAAAAATGATCTCTTTGGTTGGAAATCTAAATTTGTCATTCTTCTCTTTTTTATTTAGCTTCAACTCTTCTGCTTCCAGCAAACATCTTGCTTTTGTCTCATCTATCGTTCTAGACTTCTTTTCCAAGTCTGACTCATCCGATTCCAACTCGGACTCATCTCGCCTCTCTACAAATATTTCAAAAATAATATTAGACCACTTGCTTAAAGATAGAACGAAATNTCTCTGCTTCCACCAAACATCTCGCTTTTGTCTCATCTATCGTTCTAGACTTCTCTTCCAAGTCTGACTCATCCGATTCCAACCCGGACTCATCTCGCCTCTCTACAAATATTTCAAAAATAATATTAGACCACTTGCTTAAA
This sequence comes from Phalaenopsis hybrid cultivar, assembly GCA_002079205.1. Classification (NCBI taxonomy): domain Eukaryota; kingdom Viridiplantae; phylum Streptophyta; class Magnoliopsida; order Asparagales; family Orchidaceae; genus Phalaenopsis; species Phalaenopsis hybrid cultivar. Next base: position 24,331 of record JXCR01080797.1, read on the forward strand.
GATAGAACGAAATCAGTTCTATAACTTTATCGCTATATCGGAGAAAGTCATCGGTAAAGGGGTCCCCATCAGACAATACATCGGAATCCGATTGATTATCTTTGATAACTGAGGTCTCACTTTCAACTTTCTCCTCTTTCGTAGCGAAGCATTTTCCAAAAAAACCATCTTCAAGATCTTTCGATGAAAGTATAATCTTCTATCAAATGATTCTGAAGAAGGGCTTCTTAGAGAGGGCTTCACTGTGAAAGAGGAGAAAAATGAAAGCGAGGCCTTCGATATCGAAAAATAATCTGACTCCGAGGTATCATCTGCCGGGGACCCCTTCACCGATGACTTCCTCTGAGATAGCGATAAAGGTAAAGAATTGATCCTGTTCTATCTCCAAGCAAGTGGTCTAATGTCATTTTTGAAATATTTACAGAGACGCAAGATGAGTCCGGGTTGGAATCAGATGAGTTGGACCTGAAATAGAAGTCTAGAGCGATAGATGAGACAAATNATGTTCTATCTCCAAGCAAGTGGTCTAATGTCATTTTTGAAATATTTACAGAGACTCAAGATGAGTCCGGGTTGGAATCAGATGAGTTGGACCTGAAATAGAAGTCTAGAGCGATAGATGAGACAAATGCGACAGCTTTGGTGGAAGCAGAGGAGTTGAAGCTAAATAAAAAAATTGAGAATGATGAATTTAAATTTTCCACTAAAGATATCACCTTTGAAAATTTGCTTGTTTTTTGGTATCTTGCAGCTTTTGAAGACGTGAATTTAACTTTTTTTTTTGTAAATATTGATGTAAGAGTTAGAAAACAAGGCCAAATAACCACCAATTCTTTCTGGTTTAAAAAAAAATTAAAGATAGTGTTTTTTTCCCAATTTCAAATGTCAAAAGTTTGTTAGCATTTAATTTGTAGCCAATTTTTTTTCAGTTATAATTATTTTTAAAAATTTCCCTGTATTATGTTAATTATTTTTAAATTATTTTAAATATTTTTGTTAAAACACTTCTTTTTAAAATTATATGTGCGCTGTCGAATTTCAAGTCTCTCAAGCAGAAGAATATTTCTAGAAATCAATATCTTGAACTGCTTAAGGCTGATTATATTTTATATTATGGGTATAATGAATTTCTCATCAGNGGAGGAGTTGAAGCTAAATAAAAAAAAATGAGAATGATGAAATTAGATTTTCCACTAAAGATATCACCTTTGAAAATTTGCTTGTTTTTTTGGTATCTTGCAGCTTTTGAAGACGTGAATTTAACTTTTTTTTTTGTAAATATTGATGTAAGAGTTAGAAAACAAGGCCAAATAACCACCAATTCTTTCTGGTTTAAAAAAAGATTAAAGATAGTGTTTTTTTCCCAATTTCAAATGTCAAAACTTTGTTAGCATTTAATTTGTAGCCAATTTTTTTTCAATTATAATTATTTTTAAAAATGTCCCTGTATTATGTTAATTATTTTTAAATTATTTTTAATATTTTTGTTAAAACACTTCTTTTTAAAGTTATATGTGCGCTGTCGAATTTCAAGTCTCTCAAGCAGAAGAATATTTTTAGAAATCAATATCTTGAACTGCTTAAGGCTGATTATATTTTATATTATGGGTATAATGAATTTCTCATCAACATTTTTATGGAGATCAGTCTTTAATTTTTTGTCCTTTTTTAAATACATTTTTATTATTATCATCAATTATTTAAATTTCATTTTGATTTTTTTATTCTTTAACATAAATATTCCGTCATTGAACTTGGTGAGCTTTTGGAAGCTTTTGAAAAGAATCGTCCTGAAACACTGAGAGCAAATACAATGAAAGTGCAATGGGCTTGCATTGTGTTTTACATTATATCTTTACCTAGCATAAATGTTTGTTAGTTGTTTTTACTATAATTCAATTGTATGTGACATAAATCATAATGTTGTCATGTTTTCTTCATTTTTTGTAATATATATTTATTTTGATTTTGCATTATAACCCGTAGAAGGGATTTTGCGGTTATTTTCCTCAATAAAGAGTAAACCTTGATGCAATAGAAAAATAATCTAAGATAGCTAGTTTTGCACTGCAAAGTTATCACTTTTTTTTCCTTTATTATGAATCAAATTTGTCTTCTGCAATTACGGCATGTTGGGTCAGTCGTCTATGATTCACAAGTGTCTATCGATGCAACACCTTAGATTATGGTCGACCACTACCTAATATGTTGGTTTGTAGAATACTTTAAGATTATTATCTCCATTAGCTATAATATTTTGTCTTTTCTTTTATGTAAAGTTTATATAAATTTTTGTAATACTTCCAAAGAAAATGTGCAAGTTCATTTCTACCTGTTATGACCCTTGCTCCTCTAGAGAGGGAGTGAATTGTTGACTTAATGTAAGATTCTATATTCCATACTTTTTTTCTCGTTATTACCTCATGAATGCTCAAATTTACATCATTCATAGATATAATGCAATGTGTGAAAAAAATACTTTCATGTATTATTTGACAGTGATAATGCTTATTCGTGTATCTAGTGAGGAGTCTTTATGAGATTTTTGAACTCATATTGTCATTTTTTTCCCTGTTCTTTATTTTTAAATTCATCTTAATACATGTTCACATTTAATTTCTCTAATACATTTTGTATATAAAAATTCAATAACAAAATATGATTGATAAAATTGTGTTTATTATACATGGACGGATAATGCAATTATTTTTCATTAATCATTTAAATAAGTTCCTTAGAGTTAAAACTTATAGGATTATATTTTCTAATGAATTAATATAACATTATTTTTTAGATGATTATAGTTTATCCCTTTTTCGAGACAGTAATATGATTATAAATTTCATAGTATAAGACGATAGACTAAACTACAATTATTATTTTATCATCAATTATTAGCATGTAATTATAATTGTGGATGACTTGAGTGAGGCTAGTCAAATCTTAAGCTCAACCTGATCAATCATGATTTTAAATATTTTATTAATCAACAGTTCCTCTTTTGAAAAGTTATTTTTTTCAGTTATAGAGTTTGATATTAAATCATGTGATACATGACTTGGGTGTGTTTCTGTTTGAATTTTACTAATACTATACGGTTTTTTTACTTTTTAGTTTCACTCAAGGTGGAAACTCGACATTCATTGCTATTCTCAAGAAGAATACCAGAATGTAATTTTTAGCAAAACTAAGATCATTGTTATTCTCACTCTTATGTTTGAAATTAAAGCATTTTACAAGTTTCTCAATTCTTTATTTGTGGCATATCTATTTATACATCCTTTCATCTATAAAGCACGAACACGACATACACAACCCGATACGATGACATGGCATAATATTATAAAACCTCCGGCTTATGAAAATTAATTTTTAAAAATTAGATATTATGTGTTTCAAAAGAACTCATTCAACTTATCTATTAAAACTAAAATTTCTATGATTACAAAGAGGAAATTACTAATACTTAACTATGAATATTATATGCATCTTAGATGCTCGATTTTGACGAATGATAGAGGGAGCTTCAACATAATGAGATATGAGATGGTTTCAACTATGAGGTATAATTAAGGCTCTATATATAATTATAATTTTCTAATTTATACGTCTCATATTCTTGAAATCGTGTTAAGCTTTTGATGTAGTGAGTGCTGAGTTGTCATGGGAATGTTTGGGCCAAAAAAAATTCTGACATACATTTTGTTGCGTCAAAGAAGTGTCGGGGCGTGCTGACAAGCATTAGTGTCTAATACGTGTCTGCACGGGCACGACATATTTTTAGAAGTGTTGGTTCTACACGACTTTTTATAGTATATGTTGTTATTTTATTAGCAAGCATAATTAATTTAAGGATGTTCTCTGAGTGTAATTTTTCTAATTCTTTAACTAATTAACTTAATTTTTCTTATTGGTTTTTTGTTACTTTTTAAAATGTGAAGAAGTTTGATCTCATCGCCATCATTAAAGAGTTTATTCCAACTATTTATAATTATGTGAATCTTCTTTAAGCTGCATCTTTTTATTCATATTAATTTGTCTAATATTGTTAAATACAAATAATACAATCATTTGAATGTTTAGATGAGAGACACAAGGTAAGCGACTCACACCTTCCAATTGTGCGCCTTGGCTTAGGGCGTTAGATAGCTAGATCAAATCTTTATTTTGACTTTGATAATTTGAGAAAAGGTTTTTGTGAAACATTTGTTGGAATATTAAGGATTAACGTTAAGAAAGAAGTTCGATTAATTGTATGTGCCAAAACGTCAATTCATGGTTTAGACCATCAATTATGGTTTCATGATAAGTTTTATAATTTCTGAACAAAAAAGTAATTATTAAATTGTCAAATTTTTGTACTGTTGTCATAGGGAGATTGCTTTAGGCCATGCAAACTTCTTCAATAGATACACGTGATCTTCTTTGGTGCAATTTCTAACCCGAGTGATTGTTGTTGAATGTGAATAATGTCATTCGAATCACCTTAGAGAAAAGTTTGTCTTCACTATTAGTTGTTTCTACAATTGGCCATATATTGCAATCACTACTAATGAAGACTAGATAAACCAATGCTTACCTATTTGTGAAAAAATCTTTTTAATCCTACACCATTTTGATTGTTGCCCATTGCAACCGAATGTACATTCTATCTAATATAATCTTCACCTTAAGTTTCTTTGCATTTGAATACACATTTGTGGCCAAATTTTTTTTTTTCTTTACCGAGTTAATCTATTGAATCGGAAGTCCCATTTTCTATAAAGACTCTTTATCTTTACCACTATTGTGGAATGTTGCTTTAATTCTCTCCCACTAATATCTTCCTCAAAATTGGATGGTTCTTAATTACAGGTGAACTCTACAGCTCTTAACGTAAGCAACATATGGGAACAAGGGAGATCCTCATATCTTACTCTCTAAGACTCTCTAATGTTTTTAAGCTTTGTGAGAAGCATTATTTTGGATGTGGTTTTAAAAGACATTCAATGCATAGGCACAATATATCATTTTATGATTGTTCATGCTTATCCTGAAAACTAGTGCATCTTTTCTACTTTCAAATCTTCTTTCAAATCATGTTTCTGTGTCAATCCTTGCTAAAAATATTTAATTCATTTAATTTGACATCTGTGTTGATCAATATTCGTGATTGTGTTGTTATCAATGAACTTAACTTTTTAATCCTTTCACTCCATCTACATACCCAACAATGTTTGGTTTTACCTCCAACATAAAAAACAAACCCCACAATATTTTAATTTGAAATAATATCAAGACAATATTTGTATCAATTGACTACAAAAATAACAGCAGCAACAACAACAAGCCTTGTCCCAATAAGTGGGGTCACATTGATAAAACTTTTGTCTTTGAGTTTTCTTGTTTATATGCTCCCAGTTATGAAAATTAATTCCTTAACGTTTACAATCAAAGTTTTTATTATTTTCAGGAATATAATTGCAAGTGAATTCAAGGAAAAACAGCTCAAGTCTTTAACAGCTAATATCCATCATATGGAAGTGACAAATACTATTGTATGCAATTATGATGGAAAAGAGGTTAGTTTTATTGTCTGTACTAAATCAGGGAGGTCATTACAGACCTCATTTTTCACTTTGCTATTCTAAGATAGATTTTTTTTAAAGAATTTTCTGAGTACTGCTAAAGCATTGGAAGTATTGATGCTTATGATTAAGCAAATACAAGAGGTAGATTACTTATAGAGAAAATATTCTTAATTAAGAGAACATCGGTTGAACAAAGACAGTCTAAAATAATTACAAATTTCTAATCAGATAAAATCACTATGATAAGAAAAGTTAATGTTAGTTTTATCTTCTAAACATCATATTATAGCAAAGTTTTGTTCTGATTTAGCCGCCCAGAATCTTGGGATTCAAATTTGTTGATAGGGTATTGTTAGATGCTCCATGCAATGGTACTGGGGTATTTAATAATAATTAAGAAAATAATACCAATTTATCAAAGATACATAGTTACACATATATATACATACATAGATACATAGATACACATATATATACATATTTAGATACCTACTTCATTTTTCCTTTTACGTTATGCTTATAAAATTTTCAAATTACATGGCAAGCATTAGTTTTCAATCAATTCATATTTTGAATTTTACGTCTCCTATTTGTAGAATTTTGATGCATTTTAAGGCGCCCACATTCTATTAATAAAAGTATTTTGTGTTGTTTTTCCTTTATTTTTCTTTTTGAATTCACCACACGTAATATTTTCTCATGATTAAAGATAGTTTTACGGTGAATTTATTAAATAGCCAAGACAAACAGTATTCCTCCATTTAAAAGCTGAAACTTTTCAAGCCCAGATGATGCAAATCAAGGAGACTGATGTGCTTGTTTCATTTCCAGTAGAGGTTTTAGAATATTGTTTCTCTATATTATTTTCTTTTGATGATTTACATACAGACCACTCAATTATTATGTATTTAAATATCAAATATCTAAACATTTAATTTTTACATACAAACCACCTTATCTACGCATGATAAGGTGTATTTCACTGTTTAATAGTTCAAATTGTATTTCACTAGATGTCTAACATCTAAACTAACAATTATTATGGTTACGTGAGTTATCTTTACACTGCAGCTGCATCAGCTGATGCCTTCGTTGCTAAGAAGTTAGGGAATAGTGTTGCAAATAATCATTGGGAGCTTAGAGATTTCTCTGCAAATTGGCCCAAGTCTGTAGACAAGATGAAAGGGCTAAAATAATAATAAATCAAAATATTATACTATCCATTAAGAAAATAATACCAATTTATATAGTATCAATTGGTAAATACATAAACAAAAAATGAAACGAATAAAATTTCCTCCAGTATACATTTAAAATTCCATTAAATGTTATCGTAAATTTACTTGGATATAAGAAATCAGCAAACAAAAGAAAATTTTACATATTTACCTCATCTGAAATGAAGTACGAAAAAAAGGATTAGAGGGTGAAGCCCCGTATCATCAGACAAACTTGCCAATGCTTCATTGAAAATGGCAGGTTCAGACTCGCTGATGGTTAGCTCAGAGATCTTATCAAAGTATAGCTGAAAAACAAATGAATTATTATAATTACAAGCTTACCATAAGACCAATGTTTTGATACTTGATAAAATAATGAAGGAAGTTTTACAAACAATCCACATATTTCCCATGTAGTTACATATCTAACACCTAAACTTCAATTTTAACATAAATTACGCATAATTTCATAAGCCATTCGCAAAAAACCATCCAACGTAACTACATTTATGAAGCGATCACCATAAGATCCTACATGAAACAAAAGGCTGCAGCTATAATTCACGAAAATACAGTAAATAAACCAAAACAATAAACATGATTCCAAGAGACACCAAAGAAAATATCAAACTTCCAACAGCAGAATCTCAAATCACAAATTGGCATCCAATAAAAAAGAAAATCACCTGCTTATTGATTTCCACCCCAATAGCATTTTGTAACATTCTAAACTCTTCCAGTCCTTTCATGGTACAACTTGTGAGGCATACCTTTGCAATTTACATATGAAAAACCTGGGCACACACATATTTTCATAAAAGTTAAGTGATAAGCATATGGAAAATCAAAATGGGGTATAAGAATTCAAATTGGAGATGGGCTCAGCCTAGACTTTCATTTGTCACGATCCCACAGGCAACCGAAGCATCGAAGTCTATATATCAATATCAATCAAAAGTCACCACCAAATCATCCTAGAATCGAGAAATTCTAAACCCTGTCACTTAATTGATGAATGAACCTGTAAGTAGTATCTGAACTTTTAAACTAAAGGTGCAGTGTAACTATATATGGTATCTGATATGTAGTATCTGGTGTATAGTATCTCGTATGTAGTATATGGTGTGTAATATCTGGTGTGTAGTATCTGGTGTTAGTTCACAAATCTTTTAAGAAAGGGTTAGAACTACCAACGACTCAAAGGATGAAAAGGGCATCCTTATTTGATTATTGATTAAAATATTTTTGCTATAAAGAAGAGCTGAGAGTGATTTTTGCATCATCGCCCTTACTCCCTCAATTTCCAACTTATAGGCCATTTTGATATTCCGTATGCATATCCACAACTTTATATTTCACATCAAGAAATTGGGAGAAATAAACCCCCAAATAGTTTTGTAACATCTAACTCCCACCTTTAAGTTCAAATTTTGAATGTACATTCATAGAAACATTTTATATTTCACAAACTTTACAAAAAAAAAAAATCTGTTTGTAGCTTTATATAATCAAATTCGACCATCAAGAAATGCAAATTGCTTTTAAATAAAAATAACTGAAATTCTATTTTTTAATAATCTTCATTCCCAAAATTCTATATCTATCGGACAAAGATTCAACTTACAAAGGATTGGACGATGCGGTACATCAATAATATAAATTCACATAAATAGTTATAGTATTAATCAATTAAAAGAAAAAAAATTCAGTGTATATCCTCAATGTTCAATATTTAAGCAAGACTCCATGAAATTTAAAAGATACACTCAACTTAAGAGAGATCAAAGAAAAAAACTCCTCTGCATTTGTATTGCAGCTCAACCCAACTCTATACTCCTTTTACAACCCAATCAGCCTCTAGAATTTCCTCCATCATTCAAACACTGCTTCCAGATTTCAGCCTCAGCCACTTCTAATCATATATACAAATATAAATGTGATGAGCGTCTATATAAATTTTCAAAATCGTCCATCGATCTAGTACTCAAGCTTTAATCAATTAAATAAAAAAAATTCTTCGTTAATTAAAGAATTATGCTATTCAAATAATAGGAGCAGGAGGAATAAAAAAAATTAGAACAAATAGCATCTATGAATGATAATGTCTTTAAGAGAATGTAATCTGTAAAGATTAAAAGAAACTGAGCACAGAACATTTGATAAATTCAGCTATAGATCAAAATATACACAAATAGCATCATATTCCGAGGCATAAATGAACCTTATATCTCTGTACTTCAGGATAATTCAGGGAAGGGCCAGCAGAACAAAACTAAAACTAAAACCCAAAATCTACAATTCTCATTTCTATTGATAAAACATATGTAATACAATTCTTATGATCAAGCATCCATATTCAAGAAAGTATAGTTATAAGAAAAGAATGCTATGCAAATGTAAAAAAAATTACCTATTATACATCCAATTTCTACAATTATTGAAATAGCCGTGAAAGTGCCGTAGTAATCAATAGGCATAAATTCAAGATCAACCAATTATAGGTTTACATAAATATCAACCTTAGCAGGCTAATAGCACATAGATAAAGAGTTTGAAGGAAAAGTAAATTTAGGAATCAAAGAATTATATATACCCTTCAGAAGTTCTTATGACCGACAATTCTGAATTAAAACCAAAAAAAGAAAAAAATGTGTTCAGAAACTGTAAGGCATACACATGTATCTCTCTTCTTAAGTCTCACTCAAATATTTAATCTCCTGCCAAGAACAGGTGCCATGCTTCGACTATGTAAAGAAGTAAACAAAACAACGTTCAAAATGCTACTTGATCTTAACAAATTTTGTTTCAAACAGCCATATGTCGTGTTAAAACAAAAGAAAATCCTTAAATATCATCAGGTAAGCTAAAACATCCATTAGCTCGAGTAAAACAAGGAATCAAGAATCAATTCATGACTCAAACTGATCAAACAACATTTCAGGATATCTAAAAAATTAATTCCTTAAAAAGAAAGTCCGAGAAAAGAAAAAAATATTCCCATTGCATGAGATCTTTCATAATTAAATCACATAAGAAGGTGAAATTCCAAAGATTTTTACCTCCAAATGCTCACTGGACCAAAAAAACGTTAGATGATCACAGAAAAGAAGGAATCGTGAGACAGAAATTCAAAGAGAAACAATCCTCACAAAAAAAAAAAAAAAATTCTATAAACTTAAATGCGGGAAAGATTTAACTATTCCCAATGTTCCATAAAAAAAAAATCTCCGAAATCGTCGAGAAGTGAAACTTATAGATGTAAGAATAGAATCTTGCTTGTGGTGATTCAGCCCTTCCCAATTTTTGACAAAAATCAGAAAGACATTCTAATACACATACTCTTTACAGGATCACTTTCTCTTCATGGAAATAATCAAACTAAAATGTACATTCCAATAATTCAAAATCACAAAGAACTGTAAATCCCTCAATCCATAATTAAAAACCTCCAACATTAAAGTAAACATTATATTAAACAGCTAAAGATGAAAGGAAAGGAAGAGCTTACTCCCAGAAAAAGTAAAAACTTCAGAGGCAAACGAATAGCAAGATGAATCGCCAACCCCGTAACCACCCCCCGAAAGGGTATTTATAGCCAAGCAAGGGGAGGGGTGTCTTGCCAAGTAACCCACCGGTGGTGAGGAGAAATGCCATAGAAGGCACGAAACCCACCAAGAATAAGAATAGGAAGGTTACCTGACTCGTTTGAGCGGGAAAATCCGTACCGGTGGAGCAACCGGACGGGAGAACCGGGAAGAACGTTCGACGCCGAAATTCGGTTAGGATTTCTCCGAGAGTATGAGGTGTGGGCGTAAGTTTATTATTATTATTATTATTAAGAAATCTTCTTTATTTTATTTTATTTAAATTCCTTTATTTATGCTTTATGTTGACTATTTTTTTCCTAGCACACAAATCTTAACATTTAGTATTTATTATATTTTGAAAAGTTCCGTTCCATTTCAGGTCATTGAAATTCTCGGCGGAAGTTCCTCCTCTTCCGAACCTCCCCCCATCACCATTGAATCGTCAATCATAAAGATCAAAAAATTATTTTAAAATTATTCTTTAATATTAATGTTTTTAATACTTTTTTAGGTTTATGTAAAACATTAAATGTAAATTTTATTGAAATATCCAATGCAATTGTTTTTTTTAGATTTTAATTTTTATTTATATTTTTTTGTACTCGTTTAATTTGTAAATTTTAAAATTTATAATAAATTGGTTCTTATTTTGTAATTTTTTTTAAAATAATATTAAAATTCTTATTATGTAAAATTTTGTATTCAATTTGCTCATAAATTATTTTGAGCGGAAAAACATTTTCGAGCCGAACACAAACACACTGTTCATGAGTTTTTTTCAAACACGAGCCAATTTCGAACAAACTGAACATGAGATAAGCCTGAGCGAGCTCAGGCTCGGCTTGTTACCGAACATGAGATAAGCCTGAGACAACCCTAGTAGCAGGAAATAAGGAAGATATTTAAGGTTTGTTACCAATATCATATGAGTTCTAGGACTTGTAGTTCATTCACGAGCTAATCTGAGAGAACAACATCGGGCCCTCTAAAATTAAATTAAATTAATCCACTAAAATGAAAATAACTATGTACAATTTATGAACAAATGATGAAATAACACATCAACAGCAGAGTTAATCAACTAATTTAAGCCTCATTAGGCACAAAATTTGAATCCAAAAATCATTAACACAATTCAAAACTTTGCTTCTAACAAAATAATAAAAAAAATTAATTAATTCTAGTCCAAAAATCAATTTAAGCCTGCAGATTTGATCTTCATTCTATTGCAGTTTAAATCTTCTGCTTCTTCAGGGCTTTCCTCTTCTCCTCCCTGTAAAATATCAGCACGAATTTGAATAAAGGTCAGTAAAATTTTAAAAAGTTGTAATTTTTATGTGACATGAAACATTTTGGCGGTATAAATGCAAAAAGTAAAGTTTAGGTGTTAGATATATAAATACATGGGATGGGTATGTATTTAAATACCACAAAAAGGAATATAAATGAGGTATATTCATTGGATAATGTGAGTGAGAGATAAATAGCCGTTATATTCAAAGTTTTATGCAATTGGTATGCAAAAGTTTCCTTTTTTGAATATCACAAAATGTTTTTGGCACATTATTACCATGATTTCTTAAAGTTATATAACAATTAAAGTAATACATTTTTAATAGAACAAATACAGATTTTTAAGCAAAGAAATTGGAGAGGTGTGAGCCCTTACCTGGCTCGGGAAATTTCTTCTCTTGATGGAAATTTGCGCTTCTTTATTGCATTGGCCATGCTCGGGCGGTGTATGTCTTTTCCGTTATTTTGATCGCCGCCTTTATGTTGAGCTTTTCGCTTCCAAATACTCATCTTACGAGATCTAAATTTGTCATTTTCAACATTGACAATGTTCTTTTGGAAAGTTCCTTTCCCATCTTTTTGGGTGCTGATTTTAGAGGCTTCATCCTGAGTTGTCGCCGTATTTGAGACTTTAATGTTCTTTTCATTTTCGTTGTCCTCCACAACCATTCCTTCGCCTATGTCTACAGAAGCTGTGGACGGTTCGGCCTTCGCTGGTTTGGAATTGCTTTTCTTCTTCAACTGCAAAAAGACGAAAAGGAGTAACCATGGTAGATTCATGTCATCTAAGAAAATAAATGATTTATATACATACCATTAAATTTCCCTATGTATTTAGATATCTAGCACCTAAACATTAACTTCTATATTAATGCCATCTTGCCTATGTATGAAAAGGTGTATTTCACTTTTTAAAAGTTAAAAAAATGATTACTTTTTTATGTGAAATGAAATATTTGGACGGTATAAATGTAAAATGTAATAGTTCAGGTGTTACATATGTCAATGCGGATTCATCATGTGCAAGTATTTCAGCTAGGTTTTCTCATGGTGAAGGCAACATAATTAATCATGTTTTAAAAAAATAGAATAAATTGATAAATCCAGTAATAAAAAATAAATGCCAGACAATTTCAAAACCAATTTGCACAAAATGAACATATTTTGACAAAATAAGGCAAATTTAGAAAAAACTCGTACCTTAGCAACAAAGAATCCATCCATGTTGTTCACATGGGGGTAGAACCTTCTCGTCTTGTCCAAAGAAACGTGAAAACGATGCTCTCGGAAACGTATGAAGCTGATTAGCAAAGAATCTCATTAAAGATTATGTTGATGTTGATGGTATCACAAAATAGGGGCATTTGCATAAATACTATACAATTCTTATAAATGTACATAACACACACCTAAACTTTCATATTTAACTACATAACACTCAAATCTTTTACATCACATTAAAAATACCAATATAAATAACATTTTAAAAGTCAAATACACATTTTTCATGTACAGGTATTTAATACCAAGGAGTTATAAATATAAATATCAAACTTTAGGTTTTATGGATGTAAATGCATAAGAATTGAGTGGTATGCATGTAAATTTCCCTATAAAATTTTGCAAATAGAAAACCAACTCACCCAGGGCGCCCAAAATCTAAACCACAGGGTACAACCTGCACATCTCTCCTCTTAAGAGCATAGTCTATCACAGCCTCATTCTGCAAATTTAAAGGAAGGGATATTAGAACAATAAAACTATCAATAAAAAGCTCGATTAACTTATAAATTATTAAGAGATAACAACCTCGTCAACCATCATGGAGCACGTTGAGTATACTATATATCCTCCAGATTTTGAATTAGCATCAACCAAATCAATTGCAGCTAGAATCAGTTGCTGCGGAAGATATCAACACAAAGCACAAATAAAATCTCAAAAATAAAATAAAAAAACCATCAAACAGAACCAAACAGCAAATTCAGCAATTACATAAGCATTCAGGACTTGAGTGTAAATGGCAAATGATATGGGTGAATGTTGTAAAGTCTAAAAATGAATTGCGCTTCTGAAGGTCAAGCTTGTTTTAGTACTAGCTTGCTGACAAAAGCCGCAATGTGATTGCAATGNAATGGTGGAATAAATTCTAAAAAATATTTTTGCCCAATTGATAAAATAATTTGGGTAAGATGTCCCATAAATAGCACACAAAATAGTCGTTATAGTAAGAACGTAGATTGAAAGCTAACATAAACATTTTCGGGAATAAAGTAAATTATATTAATTTTTTAAATTCTTAGTAGTTTGTCAAATTAATTAATTATAATTATTATAGATAAAGGCACATTGTTAAAAATATAAGTGTATTTTTTTTTTAATCTATCTGTTTTCAAATGGTAATTCCCAGCAACAACTACAAAATTGCAGCCAGAAAGTAAACTCGCACCACCATCTAAAGTAATTTCTGGTATGGTAAGCGTGTAGAATCATCTAAACTTATATCTGTTTTCGGCTAACCAGTTTTTCTTTTGTAGAAAATGTAGTAAAGCTGAATCAAATGGGTCCTAAGAANAAAGAAACGTGAAAACGATGCTCTCGGAAACGTATGAAGCTGATTAGCAAGGAATCTCATTAAAGATTATGTTGATGTTGATGGTATCACAAATAGGGGCATTTGCATAAATACTATACAATTCTTATAAATGTACATAACACACACCTAAACTTTCATATTTAACTACATAACACTCAAATCTTTTACATCACATTAAAAATACCAATATAACTAACATTTTAAAAGTCAAATACACATTTTTCATGTACAGGTATTTAATACCAAGGAGTTATAAATATAAATATCAAACTTTGGGTTCTATGGATGTAAATGCATAGAGAATTGAGTGGTATGCATGTAAATTTCCCTATTAAATTTTGCAAATAGAAAACCAACTAACCCAGGGCGCCCAAAATCTAAACCACAGGGTACAACCTGCACATCTCTCCTCTTAAGAGCATAGTCTATCANCATTTTATTTTGTTGTTTTAGAATTGCAGTTATTTTTTTATTCCAAATGGTGTAACATTATTTGTTGGTTCTAGTTTTGAAATCCCATGTCAGCAAATACTAAGTAATCTTCTATGAACATGGTTCATCAATGTATTTTATCCCCTTAATATGCATATTCGCGCATTGTTGAAGATAATGAAAATAATTAAAAATAAGAATGTGTTGCACTATGTTTTGTCTTGCGCTCGTTTAGTTCAAATGTTATTATTAGTATAGTTGGCTGAGAAATTGTAGGAAAATAACAACAAAAGCTGCTGCGAGTATAGCTCTAGTTGTTTGGCTGCACGTAAGATATGTATGATATATAAAGATGCATNGCTGCGAGTATAGCTCTAGTTGTTTGGCTGCATGTAAGATATGTATGATATATAAAGGTGCATGACATTTTTTCCTTTGGTAAAGGAATACCGTGGAGTGACTTTGTCATTCAAAAAGACAAATTTTCCCNGATGCATGACATTTTTTCCTTTGGTAAAGGAATACCGTGGAGTGACTTTGTCATTCAAAAAGACAAATTTTCCCTCATTCATTTTTTCTTTAACATTATAATAAATTTATGACATCTTATAAAGACATTATTACTTTAAATGTATGAAAAGTTTATGAACACTATTCATTCGGTATAATTTCTAAAAAAAGGGTGGAATAAATTCTAAAGAATATTTTTGCCCAATTGATAAAATAATTTGGGTAAGATGTCCCATAAATAGCTCACAAAATAGTCGTTATAGTAAGAACGTATATTGAAAGCTAACATAAACATTTTCAAAAATAAAGTAAATTATATTAATTTTTTAAATTCTTAGTAGTTTGTCAAATTAATTAATTACAATTATTATAGATAAAGGCACATTGTTAAAAATATAAGTGTATTTTTTTTTTTATCTATCTGTTTTCAAATGGTACTTCCCAGCAACAACTACAAAATTGCAGCCAGAAAGTAAACTCGCACCACCATCTAAAGTAACTTCTGGTATGGTAAGCATGTAGAATCATCTAAACTTCTATCTGTTTTCGACTAACCAGTTTTTCTTTTGTAGAAAATGTAGTAAAGCTGAATCAAATGGGTCCTAAGAATATATTTATGCAAAATAGGGCTACGGTAATTCTTTTAAAGGCCCTATTATGAACTTAAGGTTTGCTATCAATGGTAGTTACGGAGTTGATGATGGAAATTTAAAGGAGCTCCAAAGGTGGTGGCAATGACAAAGAAAGGTTTTATTGATTGACTTGCAGGTGTAGATGTCGAAGCTATAACTGAGCAATGGTGGCCATTTGTGTACAGAAGTTGTTGTGAACAACAAAGCTGGCAAAGGGTGACTTGTATTAATTGAAATGAATAGTTAACTTAAGCAGTTATAATTAAGTAATGTTTTTTGAAGTTTGACTACGCAAAATTTAATTCATATACATATATATTTGAGTTTAACTTCAAACTTAATAATAAACTTTATGGTTGTTAAAGTGTGCGCCAAGTTTCTTCTCTACGAGTATAGTACGCCCATGTAGCATGATTTCCTTTACTCAGTTTCTATAATTTTCCCTTCCAACATTTCATGATTGTTTCATAAAACTCGGAATATAGTAGTAAGGAATGGATGCAAGTGTTACTCCAGGTGCAATGTATGCATGTTTTCAGCTAGGGGAGTAAGATAACTTCGATCTCATTTTTATTTTTATTTTTTGTGTGGATATAGGTGGTACTGACGGTTTGTTTGTACAGAATACCGACACGGGGTTTATTTTTTAAGTTTGAGGTAAAGCCAAGCAATGCATATTTTTTGGGTATGTAGATGGATTGAAAGGATAACATATAACCATGAAGTGACGTGTCATAGTTTTCTCTATTATGTCATGTCCCCGTATCGTGTCTTGTCATGGCCGTGCTTCACAGATGAAAATAATGTAAACAAAGACATGCCATAAATAAAGAACTGGGAAACTTGCATAAGACTTTAATTTCAAACATATAAGAGAGAATAACAATCATCTTAGTTTTGCTAGAAGTTTCATACCGGTATTCTTCATGAGAGCAGCAATGAATGTTGTCTTTCCACCTGGTGCTGCACTAAAAAATAAAAAAACATATAGTATTAGTAAAATTCAAACATTCTGAGTTGCACTTCTCCACCATAGAAATATAAACACATCCATGCCATGTATTACATGATTTAATACCAAACTTTAGTGCAGAAAAAGAACAGCATTTCAAGAGAAGCGGTGCCGATTAATAAACTATTCAAAATCATGATTCATCAGGTTGAGCTTAGGTTTTGACTAACCTCACCCAAGCCATCCACAATTATAATGATAGGTAAAAATTGATGATAAAAACAATAACAATAGTAGTTTAGTCCATTGCCATCTAGTATGAAAAATACAACTAGATTACTAAGTCTCGGAATAGGTATAAACTATGATAATCTCAAAAATAATGTGTCATACTATTTCATCAGAAAAAAATAATCCAAGAAGTTTTGAATTTAAGGCAATTATTCAAATAAGTGGCGAAGAATGAATGGAATACTCCTTCCATGTACTACAAACACAATTTTATCAACCACATTTTCAATTGAATTTCTTAACATAGCATGAATTAGAGAAATTAAATGCTAACATGTATTAAGGTGGATTTAAAAAAAAAGAAAAGGAAAAAAATGGCACTCTGAGTTCAACAACCGCATAAAGACTTATCACAATATACACGAATAAGAATTATCACTATCAAATAAAACATGAAAGTATTTTACACATTGTATTACATCCATGAATGATGTACATTTGAGCATTTATGAGACAATAATGAGAAAAAAAGTGTAGAATATAGAATCTTACGCCATGTCAACAATTCGCTCCCTCTCTTGAGGAGCAAGGGCCATAACAGGTAGAAATGAACTTGCACCTTGTCTCTGGAAGCATTATAAAAATCTATATAAATTTTGTATCAAAGAAATGCCAGAATATTATAGCTAATGGAGATAATAATTTCAAAGTATTTTACAAACCAACATACCATGTAGTGGCCGGCCATAATCTCAGGTGTTGCACCAATAGGCACTTGTGAATCAAACACGACTAAACCAACCTGTCATCATTGCGGAAGACAAATTAAATTCACAAAAAAGGGGAAAAAAAATAACAACTTTGCAGTACAAAACTAGTTACCTTAGACCACTTCCCTATTACATCAAGGTTTACTCCCCTATTGAGAAGAACAGCCGCAAGATCCCTTCTACGAGTCTAAAATACAAAATCAAAATAAATATATATTAAAAAAAACAAAGAAAATGACGACATCATGGTGTATGTCACATACGCCAGGATTATAGTAAAAATAATTAAAAAACATTGATGTTAGGTTAAATTATAATGTAAAGAATAAAGCAAGTCCAATGCACCTTCAATGTGTTTGCACGCAGTGTTTCAGGACGATTCTTTTCAAAAGCTTCCAAAAGCTCAACAAGTTCAACGACAGGGAACATCTATGTTAAATAATAAGAAAATCAATATGAAATTTAAATAATTGGAGATGGCAAGAATATTATATTTAAAAAGGGGCAACAGAAAATCAATGACAAACCTCAATGAGACTGTTGATGAGAAATTCATTGTACCCATAATAAGAAATAAAATCAGCTTTAAGTTGTTCGAGGTAGTCTTTCCTAGAAACATTCTCCTGCCTGAGAATCTTGAAATTCGACAGCACACGTACAACTTCAAAAAACAAAAGTGTTTTAACAGAAATATTACAAAATTTTAAAAAAAATTAACATAATACAGACAAATTTTCAGCAACAAATAACTGAAAAGTAAACTGTCATTGCAAATTAAAATGCTAACAAAATTTTGGCATCTGAAATTGGGGAAAGAAAACGCACTCTCTTTAATCCTTCTTTGTAAACCAGAAAGATTTGGCGGTTGCCTGACCTCATTTTCTAACTCCTGCACCAAAAGTTAAAAAAAAAAAAAGCTTTTAATTTCATAGCTACAGAAGCTGCAAGACACCAACAAGTAAGCAAATTTCTAGAGGTGACCTCTTTGGTGGGCAATCTAAATTCGTCGTACTCCTCCTTTATATTTAGCTTCAACTCCTCATCTGCTTCCACCAAAGCTCTTTCCTTTGCCTCATCTATCGCTCTGGACTTCTCTTCCAGATCCGACTCATCCGATTCTAACCCGGACTCATCTGGCTCCTCTGCAAATGTTTCAAAAATGTCATTAAACCACTTGCTTGGAGACAGTATTGGATTAATTTTATACCTTTATCACTATCTCGGAGGAAGTCGTCGGTGAATGGGTCCCCGTCAGACGATACATTGGAATCCGAATGATTGTCTTGGATGTCTGAGGCCTTGCTTTCATCTTCCACCTCCTTCGCAGCGAAGCCTTCTCCAAGTATCCCTTCTTCAGGATCTTTTGATGAAAGNTATTTAAATGAAGGTTGTCGAAGAAAAGAAAAAGGGACAAGCATATAAGCACAAGGTCATGAACATTTTTTTCCTATTTTCACCAAGGTATATTTACATAATCTAAAGTTTGATAAAAGTATTATAATAAAAAGATAATGTTTTCAACTAGCATGTATTCAAAGTTTAGAATTATACCTTCTGCAGAAAAGCACATTTTCGAACATCTTCAATGGATTTGGAGGTTTTGACAGATTGTTCATTCCATATGATCTTCAAAAAATTGTAGAAGAATCAATGTATTTGTAAGTAAAAAAAAAAAAGTAAAAAGAATTAGTCCTTTTTGGAGCTAATGCCATTAAAAAAAACTGACTTACCCCAGTACCACTGCATGGAGCATCCAACAATACCCTATCAACAGATTTGAATCCCAAGATTTTGGGCAGCTAAATCAAAACAAAACGTTAGATATAACATTGCAATAATATGATGTTTAGAAGATAAAACTAACAATAAATTTTCTTATCATACTGATTTTATCTGATTATAAGTTCGTAATTATTTTAGACTGTCTTTATTCAACAGATATTCTCTTAATTAAGGATATTTTACCTATAAGTAATCTACCTCTTGTATTTGCTTAATCATAAGCATCAATTCTATATACCAAGTTGTTTCAAATGCTTTAACGGTACTCAAAAAATTCTTTAAAAAAATTTATTTTAGAATTGCAGTGAAAAAATGAGGTCTGTAATGNAAATTAGAGAAATTAAATGCTAACATGTACTAAGGTGGATTTTAAAAAAAAAAAAGAAAAGGGAAAAAATGGCACTCTGAGTTCAACAATAGCATAAAGACTTATCACAATATACATGAATAAGAATTATCACTATCAAATAAAACATGAAAGTATTTTACACATTGCATTACATCTATGAATGATGTACATTTGAGTATTCATGAGACAATAATGAGAAAAAAGTGTAGAATATAGAATCTTACGCCATGTCAACAATTCGCTCCCTCTCTTGAGGAGCAAGGGCCATAACAGGTAAAAATGAACTTGCACCTTGTCTCTAGAAGCATTACAAAAATTTATATAAATTTTGTATCAAAGAAAAGCTAGAATATTATAGCTAATGGAGATAATAATTTCAAAATATTCTACAAACCAACATACCATGTAGTGGCCGGCCATAATCTCAGGTGTTGCACCAATAGGCACTTGTGAATCATAGACGACTAAACCAACCTGTCATCATTGAGGAAGACAAATTAAATTCACAAAAAGGGGAAAAAAAAGATGACAACTCTGCAGTACAAAACTAGTTACCTTAGACCACTTCCCTATTACATCAAGGTTTACTCCCCTATTGAGAAGAACAGCCGCAAGATCCCTTCTACGGGTCTAAAATGCAAAATAAAAGTAAATATATATTAAAAAAAACAAAGACAAATGACGACATCATGGTTTATGTCACATATGCAAGGATTATAGTAAAAAAAAAACTAAAAAAATTTGATGTTAGGTTAAATTATAATGTGAAGAATAGAGCAAGGACAATGCACCTTCAATGTGTTTGCACGCAGTGTTTCAGGACGATTCCTTTCAAAAGCTTCCAAAAGCTCAACAAGTTCAACGACAGGGAACATCTATGTTAAAGAATAAGAAAATCAATATGAAATTTAAATAATTGGAGATGGCAAGAATATTAAATTTAAAAAGGGGCAACAGAAAATCAATGACAAACCTCCATGAGACTGTTGATGAGAAATTCATTGTACCCATAATAAGAAATAAAATCAGCCTTAAGTTGTTCGAGGTAGTCTTTCCTAGAAACATTCTCCTGCCTGAGAGTCTTGAAATTCGACAGCACACGTACAACTTCAAAAAACAAAAGTGTTTTAACAGAAATATTACAAAATTTTAAAATAAATTAACATAATACAGACAAATTTTCAATAACAAATAACTGAAAAGTAATCTGTCATTGCAAATTAAAATGCTAACAAAATTTTGGCATCTAAAATTGGGGAAAGAAAACGCACTATCTTTAATCCTTCTTTGTAAACCAGAAAGATTTGGCGGTTGCCTGGCCTCATTTTCTAACTCCTGCACCAAAAGTTAAAAAAAAAAAGTTTTTAATTTCATAGCTACAGAAGCTGCAAGACACTAAAAAGTAAGCAAATTTTTAGAGGTGACCTCTTTGGTGGGCAATCTAAATTCGTCGTACTCCTCCTTTATATTTAGTTTCAACTCCTCCTCTGCTTCCACCAAAGCTCTTTCCTTTGCCTCATCTATCGCTTTGGACTTCTCTTCCAGATCCGACTCATCCGATTCCAACCCGGACTCATCTGGCTCCTCTGCAAATGTTTCAAAAATGGCATTAAACCACTTGCTTGGAGACAGTACTGGATTAATTTCATACCTTTATCGCTATCACGGAGGAAGTCGTCCGTGAATGGGTCCCCGTCAGACGATACATTGGAATCAGAATGATTGTCTTGGATGTCTGAGGCCTCGCTTTCATCTTCCACCTCCTTCGCAGCAAAGCCTTCTCCAAGTATCCCTTCTTCAGGATCTTTTGATGAAAGATTATACTTTTTCTTCTCCTCCTTTTGGCCACGTTTCTGATACTTATTAGCCATCGCAAGGAGTGTTTGGTAGCAGGATTTAACCAGGAAATGCACAGGATTTTAGCGTAGAACCCTATAGAATCTTAAATCANTAGCGTAGAACCCTGTAGAATCTTAAATCACGTTTCTCCTCCACTTCAAATTAAATTCTGGATTAGGGGGACGAGAGAGAGAGAGAGAGAGTTGCCCTCGTTTCAGAATCTTCCTTCTCCTGCGCACGCTACTCGCAGCTGTAGCCTTCTGCTGCTCGCTCCGGCCGCGACTTGCTTTCTCGAACCTGAAGAGAGTTACCCTCGCTTAAGAAAATTTAAACTAAGAGGCGAACCTGAAGATAAATATGAAATATTAGAGAAAAGATACTCAAACAAAACACCTCGGTAGCCAAACAAGCAGCAACCAAGCAAGAATGCCGAGCAGTTGAGCCAACGCCGACTCGCCGATGACAAAGGGACTATATNATCTTTGAATATGTGAAACTTTTCTGTTATACAATGTAATATTATGTTAATCTGAAATATATATTATGCAGCTATAACATACGAGATTGTATCTTTTTTATTGTTCATGTTGCATGTCTTAATAACTTATTGTATATTTTAATAGATTGATCTTATTTGTTAAGTTTTAGATAGCTCGGGTCTAAAGGCCCAATACTGGACTCTATAGAAGAAAGGTGTAGATATGAATTATATTCAAGTCATTAAAGATATGTATGGTAGAGTTGTTACTTGGGTTCGAACAAAAGGAGGATTGACCAAATACTTTCCTACTTCGGTTGTATTTCATCAGGGTTCAGCTTTAAGCTCATGTCTTTTTGCTTTAGTTATGAATGCTCTCACCAGACATTTATAGGAGGATTTACCTTGGTGTATGTTTTTCACTGATGATATCCTTCTAGTAGATAAGACTAGAGAAAAAAACTCAAGAAAAACTTGAATTATGGAGGTTTACATTGAAGTCTAAAAGCCTTCATTTGAGTAAAACTAAAATTGAATATATGGAATGTAATTTTATTAGTAGNAAATAATACTTATTCACTACTAATCTATCCAACATTTGGTATAGAAAGGGTAAAGGAAAGTGATCTTTTCTGGTGGCCATATTTAATTTTCTANCGACTATATCGAAGACAAATAGAAGTAGAGATTAGAGAACACAAACGACAAACCCTAAGCTATCGCAGATGCAAGCCTTTCGCGATTTTGAGAAGGAGAAAGACACGAAGAGGAAGACACAGCCGAGGGAGGCCGGTTCGGCTGGGTTAGGGTTTAGGATTCTTTCACGATTTCTATTTTTTTTATTTGTATATTATATTAATTATATAACTTATATTATATAAATATATAATATTTTTATAATTAATACTAATATATTAATAATATTATTTTATTATATATTAAAATTTATAGGATTTAATTATTTAAAATGTGATAATTTTTTAAAAAAAATTAATTAGTTATAATTTATAATATTTGATTTTATGAATATGATTTAATTTATTTTTAGTCAATAGTTATATATAATATATTTTATTTTATATTATTCTATAATTCGAACAATAACAGTTCGAACATAAGCTTGTTCGTATTTGATCAGTTTATAAGTCAAATAAAAAAAATTATTTGTGTTTGTCTCATTTGCTTATCGATCGAATCAAATCCGAACTTACTGACGAGTCGAACACAAACAGTTCGCAAACAACAAGCTTTTTTGACAACCCGTGGTATAAATATATATATATTATTAGTAATTGGTATTAATTATTTTATTTCAAATCTAAAGAATTTTAATAATTCAAACTAATTATTTAAAATAATAACTTTAAAATTTTTTATATTTATGATTGAATTTGATTAACAAAGATGTTGTTTTNCGAACACAAGCTTGTTCGTATTTGATCAGTTTATAAGTCAAACAAAAAAATTTATTTGTGTTTGTTTCATTTGCTTATCGAACGAATCAAATTCGAACACAAATACAAACGGTTCGCAAACAACAAGCTTTTTTTGACAATCCAAGTGGTATAAATATATATAATTAGTAATTGGTATTAATTATTTTATTTCAAATCTAAAGAATTTTAATAATTAAAACTAATTATTTAAAATAATAACTTTAAAATTTTTATATTTATGATTGAATTTGATTAACAAAAATGTTGTTTTTAATAATATTATAAATTTAATTTAGCTCAATAGAATTTATTTTAAATTAGTTTATAGAGACTTAATCAATGGTGCATTAATATATTATCATATATTACTCACATTTTAAATAACTCGGGGCTAGTAAAACAACATTTTTTTTGTTTATCGTTATATTTATTTCTTTTATTTTTAAGAAAACATTTTTTTTGTTTTTCTTTTAAAAGTTTTATTTTCATTTTAAAAATAAATTTACCTATTTTTTCAAATATTTTAGATATTTTTAATATTTTTAAAAACAATCATTACTATTGCATGATAGACTTTGACAAGATTGTAAATTGAGTTATGATAGTAGGTTAATGTTACATGTCACATAATACAATAATGACTATTGGACTAAATCAGTGTTGGAGGAAGACATATATTGAGGGGGGTGTTTCGCTACAACCAGGACTCGATAAATCTTGAAAATCTGAATTTATCAAATGCAAAAGGGATAAATCCATAAAAAGCATTCGGTTCGATTTAGAATTAATCAAGCTAAATCACTCTAAAGTGTTTGGAGACGAGAGAAGCAATAATCTGCAGGTGTGTTTTTTTCCTCACTTAAATTCGTTAAATCCAACTAACAAACATATTTAATAAATCGAAGTTTTACGTCGAATTTCTTTCAAGACTAAGGCAAAGTTAAAACTTAAGTTGACAAAAATGTTTTGAAATAAATTACAATAATGCTAGAGAGAGAGAGAGAGAGTACATTGATGATTGATGAGAGAGACTAGCGGCTCAGTGGATGGAGAGTTAAGCCAAGAAGCTAGAGGAAAATGGAGGCTAGAGCCACCAAAACAAGGAGGAAAACCACAAGTCTAGCTAAGATAGTGAGAAGTGGGGGATCAGATCTAGAAAAGCTACTGTTGTTGTTGTTATTGTTGCTTCTGCGGTCTCTGGTGGTCTTGGAATCAAGTAGGTTGGAACCAGAAGCACATAATTTCAAAACACCATGTTTCTTCAGTCTCAATCCTCTAGCTTCTGCAAGCCTGAATAAAATATCATTGAAAATATCATTTTTTTACTTTGTAAAAGTGAAATACTGAGTTTCATGGATGAGTTTATGACACCAAAGTGATATAAATTTCAATATAAAAGTTTAGGTGTGATATATGCAGATACATAATAATTGTGTGGAATGTATGTAAATTTCCCATTTTTGTTTTTTGTTGCCTCAATTCTAAGAGGACTAATAAGGGATTAATTTTCTTAAGTTTGTAATATATCAACTAATTAATTTTGATTAGGATAGATTAGATCCATAAAAACTCCATTTAAATTAAATTTTAGGAATCATGTTTTGGTTCACGAGATAAATTGCATCTTGGTAGGAATTGATCTGTTTGATGATGGGTAATTTGGGACTACATGTTTATGCCTGTTTTTTTTAAGTGTTGGTTTTAATGCTCTTATTTGCATGTTTGCAATTGTTTAAATGCACATATTGTAGGACCTTTGAGCTAACTTTATTCGGGGCATTATCTTTAATGTTTTATAGTAGATTCTTAAATGTTTGTTGGTTAACGGTCTTATTTTTTACATTCAACTATTTGTTATAAATACATTAGAAGATCTCTTATAATATTCATAATGAAATATCAAATTATATAGGTGATTTTGCTATGTAAATAGCAATCATATTGTTTAGGAAATAATTGTTTTAAAATTATATGTTTGTTTAGGGGTTTGTAGGTCAAAACTCGTTTGAATATTAACTAGCTGAACAAATGAGCTCACAAAGTGATTACTCTATTAGAAATCATTGATTTTCTATGATTTAGTGTTTACCTTCTAGATTTTAACATGTCATGATAATATCGATTGTAGATATGAAAACTATTATAAAACAGAATAATAAACATTTGATGAATGAAATTTAGAGATGTTAGATTATATCTGATATGGTAGCATATATAGATGTTTGAAGGNTGGGTATCAAATGGTCTAAATGATAAAATCAAATGGTTTGAAGTGGGTTGTGTGATTCAATTGTAATTTTTGGAAATTCTGAAGAATTAGAACATTCAAGTGAGGTATTTTAGGAGAAATTGAGTTCAAATAATTTTGATCA
>JXCR01080797.1:50665-67281 GCA_002079205.1 Phalaenopsis hybrid cultivar
GTGGCAGACAAAATTAGAGAAAGTCGTCTTAGATGGTTTAATCATATTAAACGTCAGTCATCTGATGATCCGATTAGGAGAGTAGATGTTTTAGATTGACTTATGTTATGAAGGGCAGAGGTAGACCAAGAAAGAGTTTGGCATGGGCATATTGTATAAAAAATGATTTAAATTTGTTAGAATTAAATGAAAATATAACACTCAAAAAGACTCAATGGAGAAAAAGGATTCATGTAGACGACCCCACTTAGTGGGATAAAGGCTTCTTGTTGTTGTTGTTGTTGATTTTATTTGTTAAGTTTGAATTATCATACTCGCTCATTATATTTGTTTCTCTTTGCGGTCATGCTACAGTGTTTGTTGGACAACACTACAAGAGCAGACCTTCCAATACTATTCTTTCATTTGGTATTTTTGAGTTTATAGTATTTTATATTTCTATTGTGTTTTCGTAGTTCGTGTATGTGCTTATTGCTTTCACTTTCTTTTCTCATTAGTAATTTTTATTATTTCTTAATTGTATTAGCGTATGAACTCTTTTAATGCAATAAATTATTATGTGCCCATTTTTTTGCTTATTCTTACTATTTATAGTTGTATATATGAATGTGTTTTCTACTGAGTATAAGAAAGGGTTGATTCGATCTGCTTTTAAAACTTATTTCAGGAGTTGAGATCAACTCGTTTATCGCAATCATATTGTCGGTGTGAAATGCCTTCTAAACCCAAGTGTGACACTTATAATCCACCAAGTAAAGCCAAAAATAACAATTCAAAAGACCACAAGCAAGAAGCATACTCCTGAATTTATAAAGCATTTCTATGAATTGGTTTATTTCCCCCACTATAAACATTACAAATGTGACAAACAGAGCTAGCACTGGATGCCCATCTTCAAAAAATTCTACTATTTATTTCCTTCTATATGATATCANATAAGTCAAACATTTCTGTTTGGGTCAGTTTCCATGCTACACCTGTTCATATTTGCAAGAAAGACTTAGTGTCACGACAACTTTCAAAACTTTGCTACATTCTAAAAATGTTTGATCCCTCTGCTGATATGAACAAGTCTCTACATTATTATTATTATTATTATTATTATTATTATTATTATTATTATTATTATTATTATTATTATTTGCTTTAGTTTCTTGTTGTTTCAATGTTTCTCCACCAACCACAACTGTTGAAGAACCCACATAGGCTATGATCTGTTGAGACAAACTCTACTGCAGTGGCCACTATGAGAGAGATAGTTGGCCAAACAAGTCGTGACGGTAGAAGTTGTAGTTTGTAACTATAACAATCATAATAGGTTGCTAAAGTCATAGTTATTGGTTATAACAATCACAATTGGCTACAAAAGACATAATTGGAGGCTATAATAACTATAGTTGGCTTATATATTCAATGGTTGATGGTCATAACAATCGTAGTTGACATAAACACTTACTGGTGATTGTTGATAGTTGATGGTGGTCAGCGACAATCTTTGATGAACGAAGAAAAAATGTAGTGAGCATCTGCGATGTTGAGATGAAGAATGAGAATTATATATAGTTTTGAGAGAGGCATTTTGGTTAATTTAGTTAAAATTCATAAACACTCAATGAAATAGTATCCATTAATTCCCTTGATCATAGGTAGGTTTAACATTTATGGGTTTTAATGACCTATAAATCAGATGATCACGATCATGTTGGATTTCTCTCTTCAAACTATTTAATTAGACTATAAGCATACCAAATTTTTTCAGATTTTTTGACCTTTCAATTGACCCAACAAAGCTTTTGACTACATTGATTGATTTGGTCTGGGCTTATTTGGGTTCAAACTAGATCATCTTTGACGTCATTTTTTTTCTTGTCGAGACACTGTTTGATTATAAACATGTTGAAATCAAGACATAGATGCCTTGAATTATAATTTAAAATATTTNAATGGTGGTCAGCAACAATCTTTGATGAACGAAGAAAAAAATGTAGTGAGCATCTGCGATGTTGAGATGAAGAATGAGAATTATATATAGTTTTTGAGAGAGGCATTTTGGTTAATTTAGTTAAAATTCATAAACACTCAATGAAATAGTATCCATTAATTCCCTTGATCATAGGTAGGTTTAACATTTATGGGTTTTAATGACCTATAAATCAGATGATCACGATCATGTTGGATTTCTCTCATCAAACTATTTAATTAGACTATAAGCATACCAAACTTTTTCAGATTTTTTGACCTTTCAATTGACGCAACAAAGCTTTTGACTACACTGGTTGATTTGGCTTGGGCTTATTTGGTTTCAGACTAGATCACCTTTGACATCATTTTTTTCTCGTTGAGATACTGTTTGATTATAAACATATTGAAATCAAGACATAGATGCCTTGAATTATAATTTAAAATATTTTTTTTTTGAAAAAAATTCATCAAGATTCAAGTTTGTTATTTCTAGCCAATCGATCAAAAATTAAAAAACTAAGAATTGATCAATCCTACAATCTATCAATTCATCGACGAATCTTGGTTCAAACCACTGGGTGGTCGTCATCTCTATTCAAAGATGACTTTGGAGCCGAAACGAATTAGATGGCGAGTTGTTTCAACCGGTTAAAATGGCCAATTCGATCCTATTGTTAAAAAAAATGGGTTATAAATAAATTTTCTTATTAATTTGACAATGAAATAATCCCATTAATAATAATGATAATAGTCAATGGCTGCCGCCTTAGTCAATACCAACCCTACAAAATTTAATTCCCTCTACGTANTAAAACTGTATTTCACAATCATGACATGCATCACACTCATATTGTGCCAACCGCAATGCATGACATAACACATGTTATTTAAAAAAATAGTCAANAAAAACTGTATTTCACAATCACGACATGCATCACTCATATTGTGCCAACCGCAATGCATGACATAACACATGTTATTTAAAAAAACAGTCAAATGACAAGATCTTCCTCCTCCAATTATGTCAAACCACTATGATAGTTTTGTATGAATTTTTTTAAGAAATCATGAAAGAAATAGTAAATGCTACAGTTAAATTTTTCTATCATTCGCCCTCAAACTGACAACCAGACATAGTGATACTGAAGGAAGCCCAAACCACCAATGAAAAGAANGATAGTTTTGTATGAATTTTTTTAAGAAATCATGAAAAAAATAGTAATTGCTACAGTTAAATTTTCCTATCATTCGCCCTCAAACTGACAACCAGACATAGTGATACTGAAGGAAGCCCAAACCACCAATGAAAAGAACAATTATTATTACTTAATTCAAAAAGTATAAACGAGACTCTTGTGAACAAGAAATAAACAACAACAAACAAATAAACAGAAAAGGCAAAAATACACTGCGAAAATATAAGATAGAAATCAACACAAAATACATAATCGGCCACCTAGAAAACGGGGATAAGGGTGGTGGTCAAAAAAAGGTTGGCAACTCTGAAAAGTAGAAGGAGGGAGCTGCGGTGGCCTGGGGCAACAACAGACTGGTGGCAAGAGGGTGTGGACAACAAGGCTGGACAACAACGGAGACAGGTGTTGGGGGATGGACAGCAGCTGTGTCAAGTGTCGGTGGCTGTACAATAGCAGAGACAGGTCCATGAGGGGTTGTCGGCGACAGGGGCTGGTCGGCGAGGGTCTTGGCGGACTATGCGAGGGTGCAAGGGCAGCTGCAAAAAGAGCCAAAACGACAACGAGGAAGTATTGGCTAGGCTGGCGACAACAAGACAACACTTAGGAGATTTCCAACAATAGTAGGGAAGTGTCAGCGAGGTTGAGGGCAACAAGCCTACTACTAGAATGAGGGAAGGCCTACAGAGCAGCATGAAGAAGACCGGAGGGCGAAGTGAGGCGGCTCGAATGGTGGTCGTAGGTGCTGTGGAAGGATAAATGCCTTGTCAGGGTCGAGCTACAGACATAGCACCACCCAGGCCCTTGCAGGCAGTCACCACCTAAGATGAGTTACAGCCAGAGTACCTTTTCATCGTCGGGTAAAACCCCCAAAGGGGAAGATGANTGACAACGAGGAAGTATTGGCGAGGTTGGAGACAACAAGACAACAATTAGGAGATTTCCAACAATAGTAGGGAAGTGTCAGCGGGGTTAAGGGCAACAAGACTACTACTAGAATGAGGGAAGGCCTACAAAGCAGCATGAAGAAGACCAGAGGGCGAAGTGAGGCGGCTCGAATGGTGGTCGTAGGTGTTGTGGAAGGATAAATGCCTTGTCAGGGTCGAGCTACAGACAGAGCACCACCCAGGCCCTTGCAGGCGGTCACCACCTAAGATGAGTTACAGCCAGAGTACCTTTTCATCGTCGGGTAAAACCCCCAAAGGGGAAGATGACCTGAAAGGCAACACTCAAAAATCTAAGCTCATCAAAATCTGCCTTAACCTTAGCAAACATGTATAAATAAGACGAGCTTAGTGGGTAGATTAGGTAAGTAGAAGAATAGGCAATAAAGAATGGGTGATGGAAAAGAAAGGAATTTGAAATTGAGATATAAGTGGAAGGTTGCAGATAAGGTAAGGAATCAAAATAGGTAAGGGGACCCACGGTACTGTAGTATCTACAGTAACATGTTCACAAAACTATAGCAACTATACTACTGCATCCCAATTTTAGCTCCCGAGTTAATCTACCGGGGTTCGAGGAGCTCCTACCTTATTCGTCAAAGCTTTTAGGACAAAAATATTTTGGTGGGGGTGGCCTAGGTAGGGAGAAATATTTGCGTACAGAAAAAGTACGCAGAGTTGCGTACATTTTAGGTTATTCGGATGGTACAACTAGTTTACGCTTAAGTTATACCCCCTTGTAATTCTTTATGCAACCTAAGTGTAACATTTTTCGTACGCAAATAGTTCTCCTAGGTGGGAGCAAAAGCTAGGAAACTCTAGGATAGAACTAGGATTGGGCTAGATGTGATATCAAATGATACAACGCGAAAGCTAGGAAACTCTAGGATAAAACTAGGGTTTGGCTAGGTGTGATATCAAATGATATTGAAGGAAGCCCAAACCACCATGAAATTCATTGTTGAATTCAAAATGGTACAAACGACTCTTGCAAATATGAAAAAAATGACAACATACAAACGAAAATGACAAGATGACACTGTGAAAATATAAAATAGAAAACAAAATAAAANTAGAGTTGCGTACATTTTAGGTTATTCGGATGGTACAACTAGTTTACGCTTAATTTATACCCCCTTGTAATTCTTCATGCAACCTAAGTGTAACATTTTTCGTACGCAAATAGTTCTCCTAGGTGGGAGCAAAAGCTAGGAAACTCTAGGATAGAACTAGGATTGGGCTAGATGTGATATCAAATGATACAACGCGAAAGCTAGGAAACTCTAGGATAAAACTAGGGTTTGGCTAGGTGTGATATCAAATGATATTGAAGGAAGCCCAAACCACCATGAAATTCATTGCTGAATTCAAAAGGGTATAAACGACTCTTGCGAATATGAAAAAAACATACAAACGAAAATGACAAGATGACACTGTGAAAATATAAAATAGAAAACAAAATAAAATACATAAATGACCATTTAGGAAACGGGGACAAGGGTGATGGTCAGAAAAGGGCTGGTGATTGCTAGAGGGTGGCGGGAGGAAGCTGCGGTGGTCTGGGGCAAAAGCAGACCGATGGGAGTCTGGATGGGAGGGCTGAGGGACAAACCCGAGAAGGGTTGTTGGCGACAGAGGTCGGTCAGGGTGGGACTTGGCGGACTGCTGGACGGTGCAGAGATAGTTGTGGAAAGCACCAAGCAGCAACAAAAAAGGTGTCAGTGGGGTCAGATACAATGGGGCAGCGACTTGGAGATGTCAAACAATAACAAGGTTGTTGCTAGAATGAGGAGGGAGGGCTTGCAGGGCAACATGAAGAAGACCAGAGGCAATGTGTGAGTGCTGGAATTGAGGCNAGGGAGGAAGCTGCGGTGGTCTGGGGCAAAAGCAGACCGGTGAGAGTCTGGATGGGAGGGCTGAGGGACAAACCCGAGAAGGGTTGTTGGCGACAGAGGTCGGTCAGGGTGGGACTTGGCGGACTGCTGGACGGTGCAGAGATAGCTGTGGAAAGCACCAAGCAGCAACGAAAAAGGTGTCAGTGGGGTCAGATACAATGGGGCAGCGACTTGGAGATGTCAAACAGTAACAAGGTTGTTGCTTGAATGAGGAGGGAGGGCTTGCAGGGCAACATGAAGAAGACCAGAGGCAATGTGTGAGTGCTGGAATTGAGGCCGGAGGGGCTGCAGAGCACCACCCGTACCGTTGGAGACGATCATCTCCTTGAACGAGTTACAGCCGGAGCACTCATCGTCCGGTACAACCCCCGAAGGGAAAAAACACCTCGAAAAAAACACTCAAAAATATATACTCATCAAAATGTATAAATAAGAAGGGGGGAGTAGGTAAATTAGGTAAGTAGAAAAATAGGCAATAAATAAAGGAGGGGTGATGGGAAAAGAAGGAATTTAAAATTGGGATAGAAATAGAAGGTGGTAGATAAGTTAGGGAATCAATATAAGTAAAAGGGACCCGCGGTTACTGCAGCAGCTACAGTANGAACACCTCGAAAAAAACACTCAAAAATATATACTCATCAAAATGTATAAATAAGAAGGGGGGGAGTAGGTAAATTAGGTAAGTAGAAAAATAGGCAATAAATAAAGGAGGGGTGATGGGAAAAGAAGGAATTTAAAATTGGGATAGAAGTAGAAGGTGGTAGATAAGTTAGGGAATCAATATAAGTAAAAGGGACCCGCGGTTACTGCAGCAGCTACAGGAACACACCTGCGATTCTGTAGTTGCTACAGTACAGTGTCCCAATTTTAGCACACACATCACTAAGGCCATCAATCATAGACTAAGAATGCCTACTTTGATGTCAAGTTGAAGACAATTTAGAGAGAAGCAAATTTATGTTATCTAGTTGAATTTGCTAATAATAAACAATTAATAGNTAACACACCTGCGATTCTGTAGCTGCTACAGTACAGTGTCCCAATTTTAGCACACACATCACTAAGGCCATCGATCATAGCCTAAGAATGCCTACTTTGATGTCAAGTTGAAGAAAATTTAGAGAGAAGCAAATTTATGTTATCTAGTTGAATTTGCTAATATTAAACAATTAATAGAATAGAAAATTCTACATCTAAGATTTTTAAAGTTGTCCCGCTAGAAAACCTGCATTTTGTATTGTGCGACCACATCATGCATATGATATTTCAATTTTGTTGCTAGTTATTTTAGGGATAATATAAAATGGAGGTTTACATGATGCTAAATATAAGGTGGAATAGGCTAATTTTCATGGTAGTATGTTGGAATATAATGAAGAAGACTTCTATTATGTACTAGAATAAAGGTTAAATGATATATTCTGTGATAGAATCAGATACTATGTGCTAAGAAGATTTCACTGCAAGTTCTCTAATTTTCTTCCTTCCACTATCTGCTTCTCTTCTCTACATGTGTTGCATTATCAATTTGGTATTAAATCAATTTTCATTCCTCAGATTCAAATNCAAGGCTTAGAGCTGCCTCCGAATAATGGACGTTATGCAGTTGGGAGCTCGGATCTTCGTTATATCATGTTCGTTGTCTAGACGAAGCGGACTCCTGACACAATATTTTCTTGCTATGTTTTATGTATGAATTATCTGTTTTATTACTGTAATTAAGATGAGATTAGTCTTTCTAGATTTATAATTATGGGTGGGCTTTAAAATGGTCGTCGTTGTGAATAGTTCTTATTCTGCTTGCTTCATTGTGCTTGTTCGATTTATTTGTTAAACAAAGGAATCGAATATGAACGGTTTTTTAAGCGTGATTAGGATTAAGTTTTTTGTTAGACGGTGTTTCCTCGAGCTAGAATTAATTAAATAATTAAGGAAATAATATTATTACAATATTTTTATATTGATTTTTTATGCTATTTAAAATAAATATTAAATTATTTGAGCTAAGTTCTAACCAAATACAAGTATCAACATTAACAACAACAACAGCAAAATCTTCATCCCACTAAGTGGGGCTGACTACATGAATCATTTTTCTCCATTGCATCCTATTTAGGGCCGTGTTTTCATTTAATTCTAAAAAATTTAGATTATTTTTTTTATCATATGCCCAAGTCTTCTTGGGTCCACCTTTGACTTTATTAACATAAGTCGAATCTAAAACATCTACTCTTTCCTAATCAGATAATCAGATGGTCGACATTTAATGTGACCAAATCATCTAAGATGATTCTCTCTAATTTTATCTATGCTTGAGCTAAACCAACCCTATCATGGATATATTCATTTCGCAATTTGTCTCTAATTGTACAACCACTCATCCACCTTATCATCCTCATCTTGGCAACACTTAACTTAGTTCTATGCTTTTGTTTTAAAGGCCAACATTCAACACCATAGAGCAATGCAGGTTTCACCACCATCTTACAAAATTTTCCTTTTAGTTTAAGTGGCACTTTTTTATCACACAAAAGGCTTGAAGCATTCCTCCACTTCAACCAACCAACTTGAATTCTCCTAATAACATCCTCATCAATATCACCATCACTTTAAACAATAGATCCGAGATATCTAAAGCATTCACACTTTCTAATAATTTGATCACCCATAGTCACATTTCTGTCACTAGAACTACTACTACTAAAATTAAAAATTTAAACGAATAAATTAATTTGAGTCAACCTGAACTTGAACATGTTATTCACAAGACATTTCAAACATAAGCTAATTTTAAAAAAAATTAAATAAATAAACATGAGTAAATATTAAGCTCGATCAAATTCAACATGTTCATGGCCATAATATAATCAACTTCTAACTTTTCTTGATTCAATAGTAAATGACGCAAATTTGAACAATATTTTTCATTTCTAGTCATTTTTGGCGAGTTTATATATTCCTGGATCTTAGAAGTTCCGCAATGAAGCGAATGCTTCCAAATGGCTCTAACGTTTGAGGAAATATTATGTATGATCATCGGTGCATATTAGAGGTGTACGCCCCGAGTATATCTCAAATACATGTTCAGTAAACCCACCTACACATACAAATCATCTAATATATATATAGGGGTGTAAACGAGCCGAACACGAGCGAGCCCGGGCTCAGCTCGTGTTTGGCTCATTTATATTTCGAGCTCAAAAGGGTGTTCGTGTTCGGCTCGCTTGCTTAACGAGCCGAACACGAGTCGTTCACGAACAAACAGTCCTTTTGACAACCTTAATCACGTAGCCATAAGATGTTAAACATTTGGCAAGATTTAAAACATCAATTGAATCTAATTAATAATTTGCATTATATCTTCTTCATTAATACTTTTAATTGATTATAAATCTTTTTAGCCTTGTAGTCAATTAAATTTTTTAAAAATACTACTCATCAAAGACATATATATAATTGATTAGTAGTATTTCGAGTCAAAACGAGCCGAACACGAACGAACAAATATTNTCACGACACATCATCAAACCGTAACACATCGCCGCGACATACCACTGTAACGCGTCGCGTCACTGCAATTCTTCCTCGCAACGCGTCGTGTCGCCACAACGACCTGCCGCAACGAAAAAGAAGATCCCGTTGCTTGCCTGCTACGCAGGACGGGAACGACTTTCCTCTTCATCGCAAACGCAGGACGGGGACGATTTTCCTTTTCGCCACAACGAGAAAGAAGATCCTGTTGCTTGCCTGCTACGCAGGACGGGGACGACTTTCTTCTTTGTCGCAACAAGAAAGAAGATCACGTTGCTTGTCTGCTACGCAGGACGGGGACGACTTTCTTCTTTGTCGCAACAAGAAAGAAGATCATGTTGCTTGTCTGCTACGTAGGACGGGGACGACTTTCCTCTTCGCCTCAACTCTTCCCCGCAAATCAACACTGCAAATCTTTGTCGTTGCTCTACACTGCAACACTGCATCGCAGTTCTGCATAGGAACTTGACACCGATACTTCGCCGCAACTCGGCACTGCAACTTTTTGTCGCAACACTGCGCCACAACTCGACACTGCAACTATTCACCGCAACTCGACACTACAACTCTTCACTGCAATTCTTCTCATAAACCCTCTGTTGCAACTCGTTGTGTCACCGAGACGCCCAGACGCACCGCCGCAACACGTCGTCGCGACGTCTCGCCACGACACACCGCCGCAACGAGCCTCTGTAATGAGTCAAGTCATGCGACGGCCCGCTGCAACACAGCGTTGTGACGTCTCGCCGCGAAGCACCACTGCAACGAGTCACGTCACTGCGACGCCTCGCTGCAACACGTCGTCGTGACGTCTCGCCGCGAAGCACCACTGCAACGAGTCACGTCACTGCGACGCCTCGCTGCAACGTGTCGTCGCGGCGTCTCGCTACGAGCACCACCGCAACACCTCACAGCGACTCTACCTCCCTCTCATTCAGGCCTATTTATAGGCTAAAAAAGTGTTTGTACTATTAAATGCTCATTAATAAAACAAATAATTATAATTATAAAAAAAAAAAAAAAAAAACGGGCTCCGACGCCCGCTGATCGCGGATCCCTTCCACTTCACCTTCCCAACGTTTGGAATTCACAAAATTCTTTATGCTGAAGGAATTTCTTATACGTGTAATTAAAACTTAAAAGGGATTATTAAGGTAAAACCAAAGATTATTAAAAGTTGTTATATATATATATATATATATATATATATATATATNCAACAAAAACTAAAATTGAATATATGTAATTTAATTTTATTAGTAGTAGCTCTAGTGATAGAGTTGTAACTATGAGTGATCAAATTATTAAAAGGTGTAAACGCTTTAGACATCTCGGGTCTATTGTTCAAAGTGATGGTGATATAGATGGACATGTTATTAGTAGAATTCATGTTAGTTGGTTGAAATAGAGAAATGCTTCTGGCCTCTTATGTGATTGAAAAGTACCACTTAGACAGAAAGAAAAATTTTATAAGATTGTGGTGAGACCCGCAATGCTCTATGGCATTGAATGTTGGCCTTTAAAAGAGAAACATTAAACTAAGTTAAGTGTTGCCGAGTTGAGAATGCTTAGGTGGATGAGTGGCTTTACACTTAGAGACAAGATGTGAAATAAATATATATGTGATAGGGTTGGTGTAGCTCCGGTGGCAGACAAAATTAGAGAAAATCGTCTTAGATGGCTTAATCATATTAAACGTCGGTCTTCTGATGATCCGATTAGGAGAGTAGATGTTTTAGATTGACTTATGTTATGAAGGGCAGAGGTAGACCTAGAAAGACTTGGGCACTGGCATATTGTATGAAAAATGATCTAAATTTGTTAGAATTAAATGAAAATATAACACTCAATAAGACGAAATGGAGACAAAGGATTCATGTAGACGACCCCCCTTAGTGGGATAAAGACTTCTTGTTGTTGTTGTTGCTGATTTTATTTGTTAATTTTGAATTATCATACTCGCTCATTCTATTTTTTTTCTCTTTGCGGTCATGCTATTTGTTGGACAACACTACAAGAGTATACCTTCCAATACTATTCTTTCATTTGGTATTTTTGAGTTTATAGTATTTTATATTTCTATTGTGTTTTCGTAGTTCGTGTATGTGCTTATTGCTTTCACTTTCTTTTCTCATTAGTAATTTTTATTATTTCTTAATTGTTTTAGTATATGAACTCTTTTAATGCAATAAATTATTATGTGCCCATTTTTCTACTGAGTATAAGAAAGGGTTGATTTGATCTCCTTTTAAAACTTATTTCAGGAGTTGAGATCAACTCGTTTATCGCAATCATATTGTCGGGGTGAAATGCTGACACTTATAATCCACCAAGTAAAGCCGAAAATAACAAATCAAAAGCCCACAAGCAAGAAGCATACTCCTGAATTTATAAAGCATTTCTAGGAATTGATTTATTTCCCCCACTATAAACATTACAAATGTGACAAACAGAGCTAGCACTGGATGCCCATCTTCAAAAAATTCTACTATTTATTTCCTTCTATATGATATCAATATATATGAAGCTAGTAAAAAAGTTATTCTCATCCACATTATCATTCATATATTTCAGCAACTGCAACAATAAATGGAGTCCTGATTTAGCACAAATCAAGTTAATTTTCTTAATTATTCATGCTGGAAGTGATAAGAGATCTAACCAAGAAAGCCAGAAAGCTCTAAATACAGTATTTCATAACTTGCAGTCTCTCAGTCATGGCCAATAATCTAGCTTTCCAACCAAGTTAAAATTTAATTTGAGAACGCCTGCAGAGTCAATCACACGAGACTGGATTATGAAAAAGGTACCTTTAAGGAAGCAAATCTAGCTTTTATGTGCATTAACGCAAAATCCAGTTAGATTTTAAAAGTTACTTTTACATGAGTTAGGGTAGTAAGTGTTGTTCATTGGGGGACTGGTGAAACATTCAGCATAAGTCTATTAAGAAGGTAGTTCTAGTTAATAGTAGTCGACAACCTTTCTACTCCAATACTAATTAATGTTCTGCAAAAGTAATCCTTATTTCTTTTTCGTTCTTCCGTAAGAAAATCATAGCAATAGGATAGAAATTTACATCAATAGTTTAATTTAGGTTTATTCTGACACAGATTACCTTCTGAGGTGTCGAGAGGGTGAAAGGCGAGCGAAATGTTGACAACTCAATTATGGCCATCAGTCCTAGTTTAAGAAAGCCTTATGTTTCATTGAAGAAAATTTAGAAACATCAAATCTCATGTTGCACTCGGTTGAATTTGCTTATAATCACACATTAAATAATACATTAAATATCGATTTGAGATTGTTACTGGAATGTTATCTACAAAACTTAAAAACTTTATTTCATTATCACGACATGCATCACACTCATATTGTGCCAACCAAAATGCATGACATAACACATGTTATTTAAAAAAATAGTCAAATGACAAAATCTTCCTCCTCCGATTATGTCAAACCACTATGATAGTTCTGTATGAATTTTTTTTAAAAATCATGAAAAAAATAGTAAATGCAACAATTAAATTTTTCTGTCATTCACCCTCAAACTGACAACCAGACAAAGTGATACTAAAGGAAGCCCAAACCACCAATGAAAATAATAATTATTATTACAAAATTCAAAAAGTATAAACGAGACTCTTGTGAACATGAAATAAACAACAACAAACAAATAAACGGAAAAAGAAAAAAGAAACTGTGAAAATATAAGATAGAAATCAATACAAAATACATAATCGGCCACCTAGAAAACGAGGATAAGAGTGGTGGTCGAAAAAAGGTTGGCGACTCTGAAAAGTAGAAGGAGGGAGCTGCGGTGGCCTGGGGCAACAACAGACTGGTGGCAGGAGGGTCTGGACAACAAGGCTGAACAACAATGGGGACAGGTGTTGGGGGATGGACAACAGTTGTGTCAAGTGTTGGCGGCTATACAACAGCAGAGACAGGTCCATGAGGGGTTGTCGGTGGCAGGGCTGGTCGGCGAGGGTCTTGGCGGACTGTGGGAGGGTGCAAGGGCAGCTGCAAAAAGAGCCAAAACGACAGTGAGGAAGTATTGGCGAGGCTGGCGGTAACAAGACAACAACTAGGAGATTTCAAACAATAGTAGGGAAGTGTCAGCGGGGTTGAGGGCAACAAGACTACTACTAGAATGAGGGAAGGCCTACAGGGCAGCAGGAAGAAGACCGAAGGGCGAAGTGAGGCTGCTCGAATAGTTGTCGGAGGTTCTGTGGAAGGATAAATGCCTTGTCAGGGTCGAGTTACAGACAGAGCATCACCCGGGCCCTTGCAGGCGGTCACCACCTAGGATGAGTTACAGCCAGAGTATCTTTTCATCGTCGGGTACAACCCACAAAGGGGAAGATGGTCTGAAAGGCAACACTCAAAAATCTAAGCTCATCAAAATCCGCCTTAACCTTATCAAACATGTATAAATAAGACGGGGTTAGTGGGTAGATTACGTAAGTAGAAGAATAGGCAATAAAGGATGGGTGATGGAAAAGAAAGGGATTTGAAATTGGGATATAAGTGGAAGATTGCAGATAAGGTAAGGAATCAAAATAGGCAAGGGGACCCACAGTACTGTAGTATCTACATTAACACGTTCGCAAAACTATGGCAGCTATACTACTGCATCCCAATTTTAGCTCCAGCGTCAATCTATCGGGGTTCGAGTAGCTCCGACCTTATTCGTCAAAGCTTTTAGGACAGAAATATTTTGGTGGGGGTGGCCTAGGTAGGGAGAAACATTTGCGTGCAGAAAAAGTGCGCAGAGTTGCGTACATTTTAGGTTATTCAGAGGGTACAACTAGTTTACACTTAAGTTATACCCCCTTGTAATTCTTCCTGTAACCTAAGTGTAACCTTTTTCGTATGAAAATAGTTCTCCTAGGTGGGAGCGAAATCTAGGAAACTCTAGGATAGAACTAGGATTGGGCTAGATGTGATATCAAATGATACTGGGCGAAAGCTAAGAAACTCTAGGATAGAACTAGGGTTTGGCTAGGTGTGATATCAAATGATATCGAAGGAAGCCCAAACCACCANCAGTTGGTTAGCACTTAAGTTTAGATTCAATTTAGGTTGAACCTACAAAATTTAAGGCTAAGTACAAATTGGTTTGGACTTAGGTTTAGATTCAATTTAGGTTGAAACTGAACATTTAGAGTTAAGCTCAAATTGGTTTGGACTTAGGTTTAGGTTCCATTTAGGTTGAACATAAACATTTTGGGTTATCAAATTGGTTTAGACTTAGGTCTAGGTTGGATTCAGAGTGATTAAATCTAAGGGATTGGGTTGGGTCTAGGATGGTTAGACCCAACCATTTAGGATGAAGTCTACACCAAATTAGGCCTTAGACTTAATTCTAATTGGGTTAAGTCTAATGTTGAAGACCAAGCATAGGTTAGGTTAAGCCTAAGCTAAGTTTGGATTCAATTTAGCCTAACCTAAGATTATTAAGGGTAATTTCATGATCAAGTTGTTAATACCATAAAATCAAGGCTTAATAGATTAAAACAAGTTTTGGGGACAACCTGAGTTAAAATGCAAAATTTTTAAATTGACAGTTTTGCCCCTATGTTTCTAAATTTTTGTTTTTATATTTAAAAGGTTTGAAATTATCATTTAGGGTTTAAATTTATTACCCTAAATTTTCTAACNCTTAAACCATGTTTTGGGGACAACCTAAGTTAAAATGCAAAATTTTTAAATTGACAGTTTTGCCCCTATGTTTCTAAGTTTTTGTTTTTATATTTAAAAGGTTTGAAATTATCATTTAGGGTTTAAATTTATTACCCTAAATTTTCTAACCAATTTTTTATTTAATTTCTAATTTTTTGATTTATTATTATTATTTTTCAAAATAATTACCAAGGTGGTAGAAAATTGATCATATTCATTTTAGGTACATCCCCTAACCATGGAAAAATTAGGAAATGTTAAGAATGGGGGAAATAATCGCAAATTTCATAATTTTTGGATTTATATTTAATTTTTAATAATTA
This sequence comes from Phalaenopsis hybrid cultivar, assembly GCA_002079205.1. NCBI lineage: Eukaryota > Viridiplantae > Streptophyta > Magnoliopsida > Asparagales > Orchidaceae > Phalaenopsis > Phalaenopsis hybrid cultivar. The sequence continues at coordinate 66,196 of JXCR01080797.1, forward strand.
AAATACTCCAAATTATTTAATTAATTAAAAATTAAATATAAGTCATTTATTTTTAATTTTCTATTTAATATTTTCTCATCAATATACTGAGTTCAGAGGTATTTTTGTTATATTTCTTGAATTTTTCTAGACAAATTTATAAAATTTCAAAGTGGAATATAATTATTTGGATTTAATTAAATAAGACAAGATAAAATTCCCTACATTTCCATAACCGCACAGTTGGATGGTTCGACTTAATCGATGTTGTCCATTTACAATACATCGAAATGAATGCATCTAGTCATCGTCCCCATGGGACATTGATCCATTGGTTCAATGCTGATAATATAATTTTATGTGCTTATAGTGGCTACTCCTAGTGATTTAGGTATTACTAATTTTAAAATATATTTTCTAATTATTGATTTCAAAAATTCAATAGGATAAACACGCAAGTACACATATTATTCAAGTAATATAAGGCTCTAATGGAGTCCTAAGTATCGATCTCACTGGGAAGGAAAAACTCTTCTTATAGACATAGTAAAACTCTACTTAAACTGCAGGTAACTTATCTANAAAAAATTCAATAGAATAAGCACGCAAGTACATGTATTATTCAAGTAATATAAGGCTCTAATGAAGTCTTAAGTATCAATCTCACTGGGAAGGAAAAACTCTTCTTATAGACATAGTAAAACTCTACTTAAACTGCAGGTAACTTATCTAGGAATGAATATCAAAATTATATGTGTAAAAATGAGCATTAATACCTACAAATTCTATTTTTAAACTTAAAAAAAAACTCTAAGTGTTTCTAAACTAGCTTTACATAGTAGAGTTCAAATTATATGGAAGTTATTCTCCTTGGAATGAGATCATAATAAGTGTAGGAATCAAATGGTTATAAATTTAAATGTAATTTTGTGAAAATAGGAGCATGTCTATTCCTTACCCTCTTTCAAGTGCATAAATAATATTGGCTAACCTAGAGTTAACTTCCTAAATCCTTGGTTATGTTGGGTAGATTCTAGCCTGTCACCCTAGGGTACCCACGTAAGCCCTCAATTTGACTAACCTAGCTTTACTTTCCAAACCCTAGAT
>JXCR01080797.1:74264-87218 GCA_002079205.1 Phalaenopsis hybrid cultivar
ACATTATAACCAAATGACCTAGAAAACTTGAACTCTGCTACAACGAGGAGCTTGGAGCTTACATGGTGGGCAGCCCGGCCGTCTTCAACAACGAGATTATCTACAACAACACATCCTTCCTTAGCTTTAAACAACAAAGTCATAAGAACTCGAGGTCGTTTGCCTAGTGCAACATAAATTCTCAAACACATCTTTTAGGCACTTGTACAATCCTGTTGTACAATCTAAGCCCTAAACTTGCCTTAGGATTCCGAGGTTATCGTTTGTTACGATTTAAATCCTCACATCTTCAAGGTTAGTTGTGCTGATTGCTTCACACAAATGTAAATCCTAATAAATAAAAAATTGTAGGAAAAAACATCTAAATGGTTTCTCCTAAATTGAAGCCAAATAATAGGATAGCTTAAGAAGTCATCGAAGTCCTTCGAATCCGTGACATCCTTTAGTGTTTCCTCCTTTGGACTCCAAAACAAAATGTTTCAAATTTGAACCAATCCCCCTTTACACTTCTTAGTCCGATATCTTTGAAATGTCCTTACCATTTGAATTCCTTGAAGATAATTTTTCTTGAGTTTTATCGAGAGTATTCTTATGTAACTTCAGTTATCTAAGATGTAATTAACTATAAGGGCTTGCCTTTATAGGAAGTTTTTTTTCGAACCCAACATAATATAAACCCTATTTAATTACTTATATTATATTAAATAGGGGAATTTGTCGGCCAATACATTGGTTTCGCAGACCAGACGGATGTCATAACTTTCTCTAGTTTATTTGATCGAGCCTCACCCTCAATTCTTGTGTTCATCCTTCGGGATAGATACATGATTTGAGGTAAAGTGCTCTTTCATTTAAATTATGAAAATTATGGGGTCAGTTTGACTTCATTTCTTTCAAAAATAAAATTTTTTAAAATGTCTTTCCGAAGCGGGCAACGGGATTTCAATTCTGATGACCGACAGCTTCCTACGGGCAAACCCCACACAAAAAATAGTGCCGACATAGTCCCTAACTTCTGATTCACTCCTTTCGAGGTCAATCCTTAACTTCTGATTCTCTTTTTGAGGATTAATCCTTAAATTTCAATTCTCATTTTGGAATCAGTCCCTAACTTCTGATTCTCTCCTTTTGAGGTTAGTCCCTAACTTCTGATCCTCTTTTTGAGATTGATCCTTAAATTTCAACTCTTATTTTGGAATCAGTCTCTAACTTCTAATTCCCACTTTTTGAGGTTGATCCCTAACTTCCGATCCACTTTTTTAGATCCCTAGATTTTTACTCTTATCTAGGGGTAAGTACCTAAATTTTGATTCCCTCCCATTGAGGTCGGTACCTGAATGTTGATTCTCTTTATGAGATTGATACCTAAATTTCAATCATCATTTCGAGATCAGTATCTAAATTTTGATTCCTATCTTTCGAGGTCGGTACCAAAATTTTGACTCTCCTTTCCAGGATTGATAACTAAATTTCAATTCTTATCTTGGGGTCAACACCTACATACTGATTCCCATCCTCTATAAACACTTGGTACTTGATAATTTCAAACCTACTCTTTAATCCCCAGTGAGAGTTTCTACTCTTTGATTTCAATCAGATATGCAGTTGCTAATTCCCCAAATTTAGCAAAAAATCCTCAAATTCACCCAAAATACTAAAATTTATTAAAAAATCACTTCAAACCATTTCAAAATACCTAAAGTACTCAAATCTACCCAAAAATTCCAAAATTACCAAAATACCCCCAAATTTGCAAAAATTACAAAAATACCCTTGGCACCCCAAACTTTCCCAAAACCTCGAAAATCACTTCAAATGTCTCCAAAACTAATTTGGACTCTTTAATTGAACCCAACTTGGCCAATTTGACCATTTTGACACCCACAAATTGCCTTTAAAGGACCAATTTCCCCAAATCTGCCTCAAATGTCCATCATATTGCCCCCAATTTCGTTCAATTTCAATCCTAAACCCAAATTAATCTTTCATATGATCAATCTAAACCAAATCCAAGCTTAATTGGCCCATTCTTTGAGCTTAATTTTAATCTAAGTCAAACCCCTAATTTTATCCCAATGACTTAATCTCACCATATTGAACCCCATACCTTACTAAATTTGCCCCAATTTGAATCCTAAACTCTTCATAACACTCCTAGACAACAAATTTGACCCTCAATTGGCTTTGGTGAAGCCTCAACTTCACTTAATTTTATCCCAAGTCAAAAAATACCAAAATTGGCTGTCTCCAAATTCCACTAAATTAAATGTTCTAATCCCAAAATTGGCACCCAATTTGTGTTGAAAACTCTTCATGAAATTCCTATAGACTATTTTCAACCATCAATTTGAACTTGGTCCAACCTTAGCCCAACCTAGACCCAAGTCTTGTTCAGCATGCCTAAAGTGACCAAAATCTCAAATTCCTTCAAATTGCGCTTCCAATTGACCTTAAAATTACTTCAATCCTTCACAAAAAATATTCATGACAATCATTTACACAATTTAGATCAATTAATTAGGCTCCAAAACATGGCTAGCCTAACCCAAGTCCAACTTTTAGCCATTTGGACCCAAGTTAAACCCATGCACAAAAATTGACTTAACCATGTCTATGCCACAAAATTAATGACCTCACAGCCACCAAATACAGCCCATGGACCAGGCTAAACCCACCTAGACCAGCCAAGATGAGCTATGGACCAATCGTCCCTTGATTTATGGGATTTCACACCATATTTGGCATAAACTTGAAATATCTCCTTCATCATCACTTACCCTTTGAGTTAACCATCATTAGCAACATTCTGGCCTCATTGAGCCCAGAAATGACCATACTCTAGCAAGCCACCTCCTCAGCCATTGGAAACAGCCACCCCATGGGAGGCCCAAATGGCCAAAAGCTAAAATTAAACCCCCTAGACTTGGCTCACCCTAATTGGATGCTTGAGCCTTTCTTCTCTCCACCTCAACAAGCTTTAGCACCCAACTCCCATCTCTGAGCTCCACCAGACAACCATGGCTTTAAATGTAGCTTTCCATGGCTAAAGAAGAGAGTTCTTAGAACCTTAAGGAAACTCTGCTAAAATCTCACCAGAGCTTCTCCAAACCATCCTAAGCACAATCCCCTTGCTCTCACCCATTGATAGCCACCCCTTAGAGTCAGTTTTTCCACACCTCCATAGTGAACCAAACTCCATGTAATTGGGCACACACCATCTGAAGGTTTGTTGGGTCCAATCGAAGCTACCACAACCATCTGAATGAGGCCTCCCCTCTCTGATAATAGTATTGAGCTCCAACCCTAGCCTGAGATTATTGTGATTCTCCATTTATAATGGCTTGATTTCACACTTGATTAACCGTATAGATGTGTTCTTCTTGAGTAGATGAAGGTTTAAAAACAAACCCCATGCGATTTGGTTAAGTCTAACTATAGATCTTAAGGTTTTAGTGTGAACGTCATACGGGTTAAGTCACTTGGGGATGATAACGGAGAGTCATCCAATTGCGCGTGTATCTAACCAATGGAGGAGATCAAGCTGAACGAGCAGATGGTGCGTGAACAGCGGGCCGCGTAGTAGATAAAATGGATGGTGGTGTCCAATGATAGCGTCCCGCGTNATATTGCATCCGTGGTCCAAGACTTCGAGCTGCCTCCGAAACGTTATGCAGTTGGGAGGTCGGATCTCCGCTGCATCACGTTCGTTGTCTAGACACTGCAGACTCCTGACGTAATATTTTCTTGCTATGTTTTATGTATGAATCATCTGTTTTGCTACTGTAATTAAGATGGGATTAGTCTTTCTAGATTTATAATTATGGACGGGGTCATCGTTGTGAATAGCTCTTATTCTACTTGCTTTATTGTGCTTGTTCGATTTATTTGTTAAACAAAAGAATCGAATATGAACAGTTTTTTAAGCTTGATTAGGAATAAGTTTTTTGTTGGACCGTGTTTCCTCGAGCTAGAATTAATTAAATAATTAAAGAAATAATATTATTACAATATTTTTATATTCATTTTTTATGCTACTTAAAATAAATGTTAAATTATTTGGGCTAAGTTCTAACCAAATACAAGTATAAACAGTAACAACAACAACAACAAAATCTTCATCCCACTAAGTGGGGCTGACTACATGAATCATTTTTCTCCATTGCATCCTACTTAGTGTCGTGTTTTCATTTAATTCTAAAAAATTTAGATCATTTTTTTTTTATATTATACCCAAGTCTTCTTAGGTCCACCTTTGACTTTATTAACATAAGTTGAATCTAAAACATCTACTCTCTCCTAATCAGATAATCAAATTGTCGACGTTTAATGTGACCAAACAATCTAAGACGATTCTCTCTAATTTTGTCTATCACTGGAGCTAAACCAACCCTATCAAAGATATATTCATTTCACAATTTGTCTCTAACCGTGAAACCACTCATTCACCTTATCATTCTCATCTTGGCAACACTTAACTTAGTTCTATGCTTTTGTTTTAAAGGCCAACATTCAACACCATAGAGCAATGCTGGTTTCACCACCATCTTATAAAATTTTCCTTTTAGTTCAAGTGACACTTTTCTATCACACAAAAGGCTTGAAGCATTCCTCCACTTCAACCAACCAACTTGAATTCTCCTAATAACATCCTCATCAATATCACCATCACTTTAAACAATAGATCTGAGATATCTAAAGCATTCACACCTTTTAATAATTTGATCACCCATAGTCACATTTCTGTCACTAGAACTACTACTACTAAAATTAGAAGTTTAAACGAATAAACTAATTTGAGTCAACCTGAACTTGAACATGTTATTCACAAGACATTTCGAACATAAACTAATTTAATAAATAAATAAATAAATAAACATGAATAAATATTAAGCTCGATCAAATTCAACATGTTTATGGCCATAATATAATCAACTTCTAATTTTTCTTGACTCAATAGTATATATATATATATATATATGTTTAAAATTTCGGCAACTGATATATATTTATTATATGGATCTCCTCTTTAAAGCCATTGAGCCATTAATGGCTCACTAGCCCAACTACTGCAATTATAATACTTCAATCCTATCTTCCCTTTTCTTCAGAACTGCTGCTCTTTGTTGTTTAAAAAAGAGTTATATCCAAATCACTTAATTCTATGTATTTTAAGGTCTAACACATAAATATTTATGTCTAGGGGCATTTATATACATACAACATAATTATTATGCATTCACATATTTAACATCAAAATTTTTACATTTACATGTGTAACATCTTTAATATCACATTAAAATGACACTATTATATATTGTTAGAAGTGAAATTATCCATTTCATGCACACACTTATAAATCCTATATATATATATATATATATATATATATANTGAAGGTCAGAAATGGGCTAGTGATTGCTAGAGGGTGGCGGGAGGAAGCTGTGGTGGTCTGGGGTAAAAGCAGACCGGTGGGAGTCTGGATGGGAGGGCTGAGGGAGGGCTGAGGGACAAACTCGAGAAGGGTTGTCAGCGACAGAGGCCGGTCAAGGTGGGACTCGGCGGACTGCTGGACGGTGTAGAGATAGCTATGGAAAGCACCAAGCAGCAATGAAAAAGGTGTCAGCGTGGTCGGATGCAATGGGCCACTGACTTGGAGATGTCAAACAGTAACAAGACTGCTGCTAAAATGAGGAGGAAGGGCTTGCAGGGCAGCAGGAAGAAGACCAGAGGCAATGTGTGAGTGCTGAAATTGAGCCAGAGGGGCTGCGGAGCACCACCCGAACCGTTGGAGACGGTCATCTCCTCGGATGAGTTACAGCCGAAGCACTCATCGTCGGGTACAGCCCGCAGAGGGAAAGAACACCTCGGAAAAAACACTCAAAAATATATACTCATCAAAATGCATAAATAAGAAGGGGGGAGTAGGTAGATTAGGTAAGTAGAAAAATAGGCAATAAATAAAGGAGGGGAAGGAATTTAAAATTGGGATAAAAGTAGAAGGTGGTAGATAAGTTAGGGAATCAATATAAGTAAAAGGGACCCGCGGTTACTACAGCAGCTACAGTAACACGCCTGCGATTCTATAGCTGCTACAGTACAATATCCCAATTTTAGCACACACATCAGTAAGGCCATCAATCATACCCTAAGAAAGCCTACTTTGATGTCAAGTTGAAGACAATTTAGAGAGAAGCAATTTTATGTTATATAGTTGAATTTGCTAATAATAAACAATTAATAGAATTGAAAAGTCTACATCTAAGATTTTTAAAGTTGTCAAGCTAGAAAACTTGCATTTTGTATTGTGCGGCCACATCATGCATATTATATTTCAATTTTGTTGCTAGTTTTTTTAGGGATAAGATAAAATGGAGGTTTACATGATGCTAAATATATGGTGGAATAGGCTAATTTTCATGGTTATATGCTGGAATATAATAAATAAGACTTCTATTCTGTACTAGAATTAACGTTAAATGATCTATTCTGTGATAGAATCAGATGCTATGTGCTAAGAAGATTTCACTGTAACTTCTCTAATTTTCTTCCTTCCACTACCTGCTTCTCTTTTGTACATGTGTTGCATTATCAATTTGGTATTAAATCAATTTTCGTTCCTCAGATTCAAAGCAATTGGGCTAAATTATGTGTTTTGGCCATTGTCCCATCAAACCAACCCATAATTGAATGTTCTTGATACAATGTACATGCCTCCAAATTTCTTGCGTTTTCAAATCAATTAACCACTCTATTCACAATTTTGAACTAGCTTTGCTAAAATTTCAAGTCAAACCTTTCTCTTTGGGTCAGTATCCATGCTACACCTGTTTAGATTTGCAAGAAAGACTTAGTGTCACGACAGCTCAAAACTTTGCTGCATTCTAAAAATGTTTGATCCCTCTGCTGATATGAACAAGTCTCTACATTATTATTATTATTATTATTATTATTATTATTATTATTATTGATGTTGTTATTATTAGTATTATTATTATTATTTTCTTTAGTTTCTTGTTGTTTCATTGTTTTTCCACCAACCACAACTGTTGAAGAACCTACATAGGCTATGATCTGTTGAGACAAACTCTACTGCAATCGCCACTATGAGAGCGATAGTTGGCCAAACAAGTCGTGACAGTAGAAGTTGTAGTTTGTGACTATAACAATCATAATAGGTTGCTAAAGTCATAGTTATTGGTTATAACAATCACAGTTGGCTACAAAAGACATAGTTGGAGACTATAATAACTATAGTTGGCTTATATAAGCAATGGCTGATGGCCATAACAATCGTAGTTGACATAAACAATTATTGGTGATTGTTGATAGTTGATGCTGGTCAGCAACAATCTTTGATGAACGAAGAAAAAATGTAGTGAGCATCTGCGATGTTGAAATGAAGAATGAGAATTATATATAGTTTTTGAGTTATGCATTTTGGTTAATTTAGTTAAAATTCATAAGCACTCAATGAAATAGTATCCATTAATTCCCTTGATCATATGTAGGTTTAACATTTATGGGTTTTAATGACCTATAAATCAGATGATCACGATCATGTTGGATTTCTCTCATCAAACAATTTAATTAGACTATAAGAATACCACAATTTTTCAGATTATTTGACCTTTCAATTGACACAACAAAGCTTTTGACTAAACTGATTGATTTGGCTTGGGCTTATTTGGGTTCAGACTAGATCACCTTTGACGTCATTTTTTCTCTTCGAGACACTGTTTGATTATAAACATGTTGAAATCAAGACATAGATGCCTTGAATTATAATTTAAAATATTTTTTTTTTCAAAAAATTCATCAAGATTCAAGTTTGTTATTTCTAGCCAATCGTTCAAAAATTAAAAGAACTAAGAATTGATCAATCCTACAATCGATCAATTCATCGACGAATCTTGGTTCAAACCACATTGTGGTCGTCATCTCTATTCAGAGTTGACTTTGGAGCCGACACGAATTAGTTGACGAGTTGTTTCAACCGGTTAAACTGGCCAATCCGACCCGATTGTTAAAAAAATGGGTTATAAATAATTTTCCTTATAAATTTGACAATGACATAATCCCATTAATAGTAATGATAATAGTCAATGGCTGCCGCCTTAGTCAATACCAACCCTACAAAATTTAATTCCCTCTACGTAGCTCGTATAAACTCCATTTATCCTCATGCAATATCATCCATTAAACAATGCCTACGTGTATTATTGCAAAATAGACCGCATATTGTTTTTATGCGTTCATAAAAATACACGTGGCCAAAAGATAAATGATCAGAAGATGTAAATTATATGATAGCCTTTTTTTAAAAAAATATTGTGTAATATTTTATGATGGAAAATAATTGTAAGATATGAATTTTAGTATTAAAATTAAATATGTTACTCAAATAAATATCGTCAAAATTTAGATTTGAATAATGCAATTATTATTGTCTATAATATTTATAATATTTCTTTTTTTTTTTTACCAAATTTGAGTTTTCTAAAGCACTAAAATGAATTTTTACATATTTTCAGTGTTTTAAAAATAATTTTATCTTAATTAAATATTTCAAAATATATTTTATTCCCAAAAGTAAAATATAAAATAAAATAAATAAAATAATAAATAAAAAATATATATATCCCAACCGATACCTATCAAACAATAAATACCTAGGAATCCTTTGGCGCCAAACAAACTGTTGGAAGAAAAAAGTCAACGTTTTGGCTCTTGCCACCATAAGTTGTATTCATCTGCGGCTGCTTCAGCACCATAAAACCCACACTTCTCCACCCACCAACTCACCATTAAGTCCACCATTCCTCTCCCACAAACTCACCTTCCTGCAATGGCTTCAAACTCCATGAGAAGAACCTCCGGCGGCTCAGAGCTCATCCCTGATTTACAGTCCGTCAACCAATTTCTCTCCCAACCACCCATCTCTCACCGCCGCAACGCTTCCCTCACCCTCCCAACCTCGAATCCCTCTCCTCATCCCCCCCACCTCCCCCTTCCCCAATGGCAGATCCCACAACCCCTTCAAAACTCCCACCTTTCCCCACCTTTAAAGCAGAACAGAGGCATCAGAAACTGGAAGCCGATTCGGATGCTAACCCACATCGGAATGCGGCGAATCAGTTCCCTCTTCTTCGTTGAGCTCATCGCTATTCGCAATCTGCCGGAATCCATGAACGGGCTCCGCCTCTCTGTTCATGTTCGAAAGAGAGAGACAGGGGATGGAGTGGCGCGCGCCATGCCGAGCAGAGTTGTTCATGGTTGTGCTGAGTTTAATGAGTCGCTTTTCATCCAATGCAATGTTCATTGTAGTGGTGGAGGGGCGACAGGGAAGCCGGTGAAGCTTGAGTCTCGTCAGTTCTTAGTTTCGGTTGTGGCCGTCGATGCGGCGGAGCTCGAGTTTGGAAGAACAATGGTGGATTTGAGCGAACTTATTAGGGAGTCCATGGAGGGAAGCTTGGCTGGTGCTAGAATTCGGAAATGGGACGCCGTAATGGAGCTTTCGGGGAAGGCGGGTGGAGGAGAGTTGGGTCTGAGAGTTGGGTTTCAGCTCATGGATGATGGAGGAGTGGGGATATATAATAGTTTGGATGACATGAAAAGATTGAAAGGTAAAGGTTTGCTGAATTTTTCTTCAGGGAGAGGAAGAAGGAAGTCCATGAACTCATTCAGTGTCTCAACTCTGGACTCCAGAGTAAAAAAAATGTCTTTTTTGGATCAATCAGAGGTTGAAGATTTCGACTTTCCAGAGTTTCAGATAGTTGAGAAGGGAACTGAGCCGTTGGCAGGTGGAGAAGATGGTAATGGAGTAGAAAAAACATCAGGTGAAGTTGTGAAGGAAGTAGTTCATAACCGAGCTGAAAAGCAATCTCGGTTGATGGAGCTTGATTCAATCGCTAATGAAATCAGAGATCTCGAGTCAATGATGAGTAAAAATTTGATCTTTACAACAAACACAGCAGAAAAAGAAGAAAAGGAGGAGCTTGATTCCAGTGAGGAGACTGTGACGAAAGAGTTTCTTNTTCTTTTTTGGATCAATCAGAGGTTGAAGATTTCGACTTTCAAGAGTTTCAGATAGTTGAGAAGGGAACTGAGCCGTGGGCAGGTGGAGAAGACGGTAATGGAGTAGAAAAAACATCAGGTGAAGTTGTGAAGGAAGTAGTTCATAACCGAGCTGAAAAGCAATCTCGGTTGATGGAGCTTGATTCAATCGCTAATGAAATCAGAGATCTCGAGTCAATGATGAGTAAAAATTTGATCTTTACGACAAACACAGCAAAAAAAGAAGAAAAGGAGGAGCTTGATTCCAGTGAGGAGACTGTAACGAAAGAGTTTCTTAAAATGCTTGATGCAGAAGCTAACAGCAAGCAGCTGAAAGCTGAAATTTTTGTAGAAGAAGAAGAGAAGCAGGAGATAAAGGCTCTTCTTCTTTCTCTTGGTAATGGTTTGGGCCCTGTAATTCAGACAAAGGATGGAGGTTTCATGGCATCAATGAATCCATTCAACGAAGAAATAACAGGAAAAGAGGCACCAAAACTTGTTCTGCAAATCTCAAAGCCTTTTGTTCTCAGAGACCTGAGACTTTCAAGTGGATTGGAGGTATTCAGGAGGCTGGCTGCTGTGGGTCTTGAAGAGCTGTGCTCCAGGTTGACCGTAATGGCAGCCATGGATGAGTTGCAGGGTAAAACTGCAGAGAAAATAGCCTTCGAAGGCATTGCATCCGCAATTATAAGCGGAAGGAACAAGGAAGGTGCAAGCTCAATTGCAGCAAAGTCAATTGTTGCTGTAAGGAGAATGATTTCAGCAATGGGTGAAGAAAACAGAAAAGGAACAAGCTTTGATGAGAACCGGAGCATTAAAAAAGATTCAATTTTGCTTGAGGAGATTCTGGCCTTTTCGATTCAGAGGATAGAGGGAATGGTGCTAGAAGCTCTCAAGATCCAAGCAGATTTGGCTGAGGAAGAAGGTTCTTTTGATGTCTCTCCACTAACAGGTAAGAGTGCGCACCATTCCATTTGTTTCTACTCTTCTTCCTTAACTAAAAGCTAAACAAAAAAATAAAAATAAAAATAAAAAATAACAAAACTTCTGTTTGCAGGAACAGAAAGTTCTCATCAAATATTGGATTCAGCCATCTCCATTGATGAAAAAGAGAGAACTTTTGAAGAAAACAAGAGACTAACGCTACTAATGATCATTCAGCTCAGAGATCCAGTAAGGCAATATGAGGCCGTTGGGGCTCCATTAATTGCTGTAACACAAGCCATTAGAGCAGATAATGATGAAGAAGATGAAGAGGAAACAAGATATAAAGTGATCAGCATCCATGTCGGAGGGTTGAAGGTGGGATCTGGAGAGAAGAGGACTGCTTGGGATGGGGAGAAGAGCAGGTTAACTGCAACTCAATGGCTGGTGGGAAATGGGATGGGAAAGATGGGTAAGAAGAGCAGGACTCCTAAATCAAAGTTGCAGCAGGATTTGTTGTGGAGCTTGTCTTCCAGAAAAATGGAGGACATGTGGTTGAGTTCAGTGAGAAATCCAGATGTGAAGATTGCTTAGGAGAAGGAAAAAATATTGCATCCGTGGTCCGAGACTTAGAGCTGCCTCCGAAACGTTATGCAATTGGGAGCTCGAATCTCCGCTGCATCACGTTCGTTGTCTAGACACAGCAGACTCCTGACGCAATATTTTCTTGCTATGTTTTATGTATGAATCATCTGTTTTGTTACTGTAATTAAGATGGGATTAGTCTTTCTAGATTTATAATTATGGACGGGTTTTAAAATGGTCTTCATTGTGAGTAGCTCTTATTCTGTTTGCTTTATTGTGCTTGTTCGATTTATTCGTTAAACAAAAGAATCAAATATGAACAGTTTTTTAAGCTTGATTAGGAATAAGTTTTTTGTTGGACGGTGTTTCCTCGAGCTAGAATTAATTAAATAATTAAAGAAATAATATTTTTACAATATTTTTATATTGATTTTTTATGCTATTTAAAATACATGTTAAATTATTTGGGCTATGTTTAACCAAATACAAGTATAAACAGTAACAACTACAACAACAAAATCTTCATCCCACTAAGTGGGGCTGATTACATGAATCATTTTTCTCCATCGCATCCTATTTAGTGTTGTCTTTTCATTTAATTCTAAAAAATTTAGATCATTTTTTTTTATCATATGCCCAAGTCTTCTTAGGTCCACCTTTGACTTTATTAACATAAGTCGAATCTAAAATATCTACTCTCTCCTAATCAAATAATCAGATGGTCGACATTTAATGTGACCAAACCCTCTAAGACGATTCTCTCTAATTTTATCTATCACTGGAGCTAAACCAACCCTATCATGGATATATTCATTTCGCAATTTGTCTCTAATCGTACAACCACTCATCCACCTTATCATTCTCATCTTGGCAACACTTAACTTAGTTCTATGCTTTTGTTTTAAAGGCCAACATTCAACACCATAGAGCAATGCAGGTTTCACCACCATCTCATAAAACTTTCCTTTTAGTTCAAGTGGCAGTTTTCTATCACACAAAAGGCTTGAAGCATTCCTCCACTTCAACCAACCAACTTGAATTCTCCTAATAACATCCTCATCAATATCACCATCACTTTAAACAATAGATCCGAGATATCTAAAGCATTCACTCCTTCTAATAATTTGATCACCCGTAGTCACATTTCTGTCACTAAAACTACTACTACTAAAATTAGAAGTTTAAACGAATAAACTAATTCGAGTCAACCTGAACTTAATCATGTTATTCACAAGACATTTCGAACATAAGCTAATTTAATAAATAAATAAATAAAATAAACAAGAATAAATATTAAGCTCAATCAAATTCAACATGTTTATGGCCATAATATAATCAACTTCTAATTTTTCTTGACTCAATAGTATATATATATATATATATATATATATA
>JXCR01080797.1:87743-114189 GCA_002079205.1 Phalaenopsis hybrid cultivar
TATATATATATATATATATATATATATATATATATATATATATATATATATATATATATATATATATATATATATATATATATATATATATATATATATATATATATATAAGTCTTTGGATTAATATCACTGATCATTTGGGCATTTTTTTTTGTAAGTCAGTCATTAAACACATGTTAACTTTCTATAGATTCTTCAACATCAAATAATCATGGACTTTTTTTTTTCCTTAGAATATGGCAGAAACATAGCTTTTCAAAACAATTGTTCTATAATCATTATGATTGTGAATCATCAACAAGAACATAATCAATAAATAAAAAACTAAATAGACAAAAACATCAATATTTATATGATTTGTTTTTATCGTGCATCAATGAGCGAGAGGGGAGTAGAACCGATGGTCTTGATGTGTGCTTGAGAAATTGAGGCGAAAGAGGAATGAAGTATTGTCTTACTGTTGTACGAGAATCCAACATACACTCAGGTAGTAAAATTGACAAACAGACACACCATAGATTTTTATGTGAAAAACTCAAATAGAGGAAAAATCGTAGGGTCTAGGCCAATTAAAATAATCTAAAATGAGTTATTGATTGCATATATAAGCTCTTGTCGCAGAAGCAGTAAAGGGTTATATAATTTCTTGAGTTGCAAGACGCTTGATTGAACATAAGATTTTAATATTTGAAATATATTTAAATTTCTAATTATGCATTGAATGCTTCTAAAATAGTTTATTGGCATTATCCAAGCTTGATTTGAATTGAGTTAGACTGATTTTGGTATCATTGAGTCTGTATTATCGAGTCAGTTAGTTTGACGATAAGTTTGTTAAAATCAGAGATATGAATGAATTTTAATTGAAATTTGAACATTTTTTGCTAAAAAATCACCATGAGATATGGGTTGAACAATGATTTTTTTTTTATAGCCTAGCGATTACTATCTTATTTTCGAATGAGGTCAACTTCATCATCCATAAATATAAAAAATTTAGATTTTACACACAAACATATGTATATGTGTGTGTGTTAAATGCAACACGATTGATGTTGTCCCTTTTCTTTTCCCACAAGACTTGGGCTCGATCCCTGCCTTGTAATGTTGACTTTATTTTTTGTTGTGGGTTGGGTTCGAGTCGTTGGGCAGGTCTAGGCCATTGGGCCAAGTCGGCATGCTCGCGTCAGCAGAGTTGGCGTGGCGGGTAGGCAGGCTGGAGGTTGGGCAGACAAAAAGGGTAAGGCTTGTGGTCCGGGTCGCACGGTTGTGCAACGTACCTTCACTGCATGTTGCACGCCTACATGAACATTTAGAATTACAATCAAACTCAAATTAAAAGTTATCCAAAACTCCAATTTCAAAAAACTTATAGACAAATTGATCGGTTCGATGAGATGAACCCGAGAAAGCAAAATTGATTCAATTCAGGTCAAATCAACTCCAGATCAAGTCATTAAATAACTTTTGAAGGCTTTGGAATGTTATCTAGAGGGCCAAATTGATTCCAAATCTGACAAGCATATAGTCAAATCGTCGATGAGACGAATTCAACAAGCTTAAGATCACTCAATTTTAAAACCATTAAGACATTAAATGTCTATTAAACATCATCCAATTAAGGGAATTACTTTAGGTCGTTTGATGGAGTGGTATGGATTCTTACATTATTTATGAAGGATGTCAATCCTAAAATCAGTAAATAGAGTTATACTCCTTTCATGAAGGGTAGTAGAAGCTAGATGCCACTCCTAAAATCTGTAACTACAGCTCTACTCCATTCATGAATGGTGGGAGAAGCTAGACGCCTATACCTGATCCTGGTGAAAAAGGAAGAAAAGAAGTTGAATCTAAGAGCTAATCGAGGTTCGAAGACCCGGTGACCACTCCCATAACTATCGACCACCATAAACCACCGCTCGCCAGCCATTTTCAACTAGTATCAACTGCCCCTGCTTTTCACCATTGTTGGACCTTGCAGAATAACAACATTCTTTGCAACAAAGTCTCTTGTGGAGTAACAACATGCATTGTGGACTAGCAAAGCACAGTGTGGATTAACGTCATATGTTGTAGAGTAACGCAACCCTTTACATAGCAACACAACACCGTGAAATGGCTTACCCCCAATACATTATAGCAAATAATGTCATATCAAAGATCCAACGATAACTCTCTGCAACAACTGCTTGCAACTTCCATATGTAGAGTACAACGACTTTCTTCTGACTCCTGAAGTTCAATTGTTACATCATATATTGACAAGTGATGTCTTCGTTACAATCATCTGCTGTTGTAACACCAACTATGACCTTTGCGGCCAATAGCTCATCACTATGACTTATGTGACCAACTATAGCCTATGTGGCTCACTTCTCATGCAGCTTTTAAATACAGCCTTGGTGGGTAACTTATGTTCCTAAAGCTATCGACTACGTCCTAAGTGACCAACTACTACTACGACCTTTAACTACAGCCTCTACAACAAGCTAATGCTATTACAATCATCATCTAAAATATTGTGGTGGACTACGACCTTCGTAGCAATCGACTATGACCTTTGCGACCCATCATTGCTATTATTGCCAAGAAATACCACTCCATTATGATTATTATCCCTAAACTATCGTTGTACATCTATGGCTTTCGTAGCAATCGACCATGACCTTTGCGCCTGTCATCACCATTATTACCAAGAAATACCACTCCATTATGATTATTATCACTAAACTATCATTGTACATCTATGGTCTTCAACTTTATAATTTTATCTTCTCTACTTCAGAAGAAGAGTGAACTTATGTACCTACAATCACATAACTGAATACTCTAATTGGGCTAAACCTCATGGTATTTTCCTCTTATCATGATTTTTCACATAAAAATCTTATTGTTTTCTCCTAGTACATTCCTTTTAAAATTATGTGTGTTAAATCTTTGTGCAATATTGAGACGTTAAATTATTACTCTATCGTCGTAAATCTTCTCGTGCACACACAGTACAGAGACACAAACATGTGAATTTAAAATTAATTAAACATGTGTTAATTTATTGGTGCTTGCTTTTCTTATTTTTTGTGCAATACATGTTAAGAGTTTTAATCTTAAATTTTAAACTAAATTAAATTAATTAGAAACGAGGCTGTAATTTTTTATATTGAATCTGAAAGAAATAATTAACATAAAATGGAATATTAAAATGAATAAATTTGTGGACAAGTNTCCTTGGATTAACTAAAATTGATATAAGTTTTTATATTGAATCTGAAAGAAATAATTAACATAAAATGGAATATTAAAATGAATAAATTTGTGGACAAGTATATATTTAATATAAGTTTTTAAGGAAATTTCACATCTCTTAACAACAAGATTGATATTGATAGACAAATTAAAAAAAAATAATAAAATCTGATGGAATAATTTAAAACGCTTAAAAGAGGGGAGAATATATTGTTTTTTATATATTAACGTTTTTCTTTTGAGAAAAAAAAAATGTTTATTATAGTTTTTCATTTTATCCTTTTATTTTTAATATAAAATGGCTTTGATTCGCCTACAAATAATCCTGACACAAATCTCAAGAAAATATTTTAAGAAATAAATATTCAAATCTCGATAAAAAATCATATAGAGTTTTAGTTTCAACAAACTTATAAGTAAACTGACTGACTCGATGAGAATGACCCAATGGTACTAACTTTGATCCAATCTAAACCAAATCGAGCCCTGTTCAAGCCATTAAACCATGTTTAGAAGTTTTTCAGACACATTTGTGAGGTCAAATGAATGTCAAATCCGGTAAGTTTAGACATCAACCGTCTGATCGAAGGGGTTAATATTCTCATATTTATTACACGTGGTACTTTATAAATAGAGCTCCATCCCTTTCATGAAGGGTAGGGGAACTTGAGATTTTGAGAAGAAATAGAAGTCTAGCATCACTTTTGTCTCCAATTGTCGTCGACTACCGCCAACCACCGACGGGACATCGACAATCGCTATCGGTTGCCGTCAATTGATGTTGTAACTTTGGAAACCTAGTAACTATTTTCGGCATCTAGAACAAGTTGTTGTAATTGTAATAATCTTTTTATAGTAAAAATCTTCAATTTCGCCAGACCTTGTAGTTTTTTCTTGTGGGTTTTTCACATAAAAACCTAGCTTCATTATTAGTTGTTTTCTCTTTCCGAGTGTCATAAATTCGTACCATGCTATGACAATAATATACTACTCTACTGCCGTGAATTTTCTAGCACGCATCAGTTTGACACCGTCTGTGGGAAACTTCAATCTCACCACTAAAGTACTTGCAATGCTTACTACATGGTCACCTGACACAATATTCATGACAACAGAGCACCCCACTCCAACACCCATCATTCCAGTGAGAAGCCAAGGGCGGCGTGCTTTCTCATCTTCTTGCCTTGGAAGACGTTATCCTCCCAACGAAGGCATTTCGGGTCATTCTATAGAAAACTATGTACAAAATAGAGGAGTCTCAACTAGAGATCCTACACCTCCTACATATAGCTCACCAACCACTTCCCGCACAGTTGAATGTTCGTTTATTATCAACTCAGCGACCTATATGAAACACACTGCTGGAAGGAACTCATATCGACCCCCCTCCCCAAGAAGAAGCACTTCCCCCTTTAAATCATGATGCTGAAATCCCACATACCACCACGTTTCTTTATAGCATAATAATTGAACTATGCAAATTAATGGCTTTGAGATTATATTTTGCTTGTTACATATAAATTTTGCAAATTAGTTCAATAAAATTAAATAACCTTATTTCATAATAAGTTTTGCATGATATTGTATTTTAAGACCTACTTGCCTCTGCAAACAACCAACGGCCCAACGTTTCTTCAGACCATACTCAAAAGTTATCTCTAATGACGTAAGGCAATTTTAAAACATAAAATTAATTTCAATGATTAGGAATGATTAAATAGTGATTATTTATATAATTAAAGGGAAAATAGCAGTGCTGTACGGCAGTACCTACTCCAGGTTCATCCCCTCCGGCTCCATTTGCAAGGAAACAGAGCTTCTTGTCTACCAATCCAGCTCTAATTCTCTCCAATTTTCCGCCTTTCTTCTTCATTATAACTCAATCGAATCTCTGGGACGTGGAGAAGTCTTTTATCGAGAAGGAGACATGTCTTCTCCAAGCAAGCGCCGAGAGATGGATTTGATGAAGCTGTGATGATCCGAGACTTCTCTATTTTTTCTCGATTTCTTTCTGATTCTTTCTCTTACTTCTGATTGTTCTTACTTCTGTTAGGATGATGAGTGATTATAAGGTGGAGACGGTAAACGATGGGATGCAGGAGTTTTTAGTGGATTTTCATGGGCCTAAAGATAGTATATCCTCTTGTTCCATCTTCTGTTTTTTAATGTTTTCACCTTCAGCGTGATAATGCCCGCTCAAGCTGTATAGTTTTGATGTCGACAGGTTTATATCAAGGAGGGGTGTGGACGATTAGGGTTGAGCTACCTGATGCTTATCCCTACAAATCTCCCTCGCTTGGTTTTGTAAATAAGATTTATCATCCAAATGTGGATGAGATGTATGTTTGTTTTTTTTTTACTCTCTAATACTTTCGTTTAGAGCTTTTTATACCATTTCTATTGTAATTTCAGGTCTGGATCTATTTGTTTGGATGTCATTAACCAGACGTGGAGCCCCATGTTTGGTAAATTTNCCTATCATAATATATATATTTGAGTAAGACTTTTTTTTTAAAGTAGAGTTTGTTATCTAATTTATTCTTAAGAGTTTGTAGTTCTCCCTATGGGTTTGATATTATGGGGCTTAATCAAAAAGTCATATATTACTTTAACGATATGTTTACTTGCATTGTATCCCAAAATTTAAATATAAAAGAACAACTCACCAAGTTTTTAACTTTGTTGTAAAGAAAGAAATTAAAATAAAGAGAATCAAGAGTCTAACCACATACATCATATTACTATTGTATTAGATAGAGATCAAGTTTTTGGCTTCTGTTATCATGAAACTCACATCTAGTTCTTAGCAGTGGTGTCAGAAGCAGAAGTATATAAAGGAAAAGGGATCAAGTTTTTAGCACCGTTACCGGGGAGAAAGAAAAAAATTTAGTAAAATTTGAAGGAATTTTTAGGAAAACAAAATTTTATATTTAGAAAGCTTTATTTAAGCTTTTAGATTTATTATAGGAATATCTTAATGTTGTTTTCATTTAAGTTCTTGTTTATGTGATTTTATTATATTTTGTAGTAATGTTTGTGTAGTTCAAGTTCTAAGGGTCTAGTGTCCTGCGATTCTGAATTAGAAAGAATTATTAGAATATATATATATATATATCTATATATATATATATATATATATAGAAAAACTAAAAAAATTTTAAGAAATGACAAATTAAAATAATCAAAATGCTGAAATTCATAAAAGATTTAGACATTTAAGAGATTATGCAAACCCTATGATAAATGAACTTCATTGTAGTATTTAAAAACTTGTTGTAGTGGCTAATTCATTTGAACTTAAATATGTTTTCAAATTTTATCAAATAATCAGTTTGGGGGAGCACCAAATGAAGATCCAAATTTACATCTTGCCAATTTTCTAGAATTGTGTGCTACATTTAAATATGATGGTANATCATTAAACACTTGTTAACTTTCTATAGATTCTTCAACATCAAATAATCATGGGCTTTTTTTTTTCTTAGAACATGGCAGAAACATAGCTTTTCAAAACAATTTTTCTATAATCATTATGAGCGTGAATCATCAACAAGAACATAATCAATAAATAAAAAACTAAATAGCCAAAAACATCAATATTTATATGATTTGTTGTTATCCTGCATCAATGAGAGAGAGGGGAGTAGAACTGATAGCCTTGATGTGTGCTAGAGAAATTGAGGCGAAAGAGTAATGAATTATTCTCTTACAGTTGTACGAGAATCCAACATACACTCAGGTAGTAAAATTGACAAACAGAGACACCATAGATTTTTATGTGAAAAACTCAGATAGAAGAAAAATTGTAGGGTCTAGCTCAATTAAAATAATTTAAAATGAGTTAGTGATTACATGTACAAACTCTTATCCCAGAAACAGGAAAGGGTTATATAGTTTCTTGAGTTGCAAGACGCTTGATTGAACTATAAGATTTTCAGATTTGAAATCTATTTGAATTTCTAATTATGCATTGAAAGCTTCTAAAAATAATTTATTGGCATTATCCAAGCTTGATTTGAATTGAGTTAGACTAATTTTGGTATCATTGAGTCTGTATTATCGAGTCAATTAATTTGACTATAAGTTTGTTAAAATTAGAGATATGAATAATTTTTAATTGAAATTTGAACATTCTTTGCTAAAAAATCACCATGAGATATGTGTCAAACAATGATTTTTTTTTTATGGCCTAGCGATTACCATCCTATTTTCGGACGAGGTCAACTTCATCATCCGTAAATATCAAAAATTTAGATTTTTTTTTAACACACAAACATATGTATGTGTGTGTGTGTGTGTGTTGAATGCAACACGATTGATGTTGTCCCTCTTCTTTTCCCGCACGACCTAGGCTCGATCCCCGCCTTGTAATGTTGACTTTATTTTTTGTTGTGGGTTGGGTTCGAGCCGTTGGGTAGGTCCAGGCCATTGGGCCAAGTCGGCATGCTCGCGTTAGCAGAGTTGGCGTGGCGGGTAGGCGGCCTGGAGGTTAGGCAGACAAAAAGGGTAAGGCTCGTGGTTCAGGCCGCGCGGTTGTGCAACGTACCTTCACTGCACGTTGCACGCCTACATGAACATTTAGAATTACAACGAAACTCAAATTAAAAGTTATCCAAACTCCAATTTCAACAAACTTATAGACAATTTGATTGGCTCGATGAGATGAACCCGAGAAAGCAAAATTGATTCAGTTCAAGTCAAATCAACTCCAGATCGTCATTAAATAACTTTTGAAGGCTTTAGTTGGTTATCTAGAGGGCCAAAGTGATTCCAAATCTGACAAGCATATAATCAAATCGAGCATTTCGATGAGACGAATTCAACAAGCATAAGATCACTCAATTTTGAAATCATTAAGGCATTAAATATCTATTAAACATCATCCAATTAAGGGAATTACTTTAGGTCGTTTGATGGAGTGGTATGGATTTATACATTATTTATGAAGGATGTCAATCCTAAAATCAGTAAATAGAGTTCTGCTCCTTTCATGAAGGGTAGGAGAAGCTAGATGCCACTCCTGAAATCTGTAAATACAACTCTACTCCATTCATTAAGGGTGGGAGAAGCTAGACGCCTATACCTGATTCTGGTGAAAAAGGAAGAAAAGGAGTTGAATCTAAGAGCTAATCTAGGTTCGAAGACCCGGTGACCACTCCTGTAACTACTGACTACCATAAACCACCGCTCGCAAGCCGTTGTCAACCATTATCAACTGCCCCATGCATTATGGAGTAGCAAAGCACCGTGTGGATTAACGTCATACATTGTAGAGTAACACAACCCTTTACATAGTAACACAAGCTTACCCCCAATACATGATAGCAAATAATGTCATATAAAAAATTCAACGATAACTCCCTGCAACAACTGCTTGCAACTTCCATATGTAGAGTACAACGACTTTCATCAGACTCCTGAAGTTCAATTGTTACATCATATGTTGACAAGTGATGTCTCCATTACAATCACCTGTTGTGTAACACCAACTATGGCCTCTACGGCCAATAGCTCATCACTATGACTTATGTGACCAACTATAGCCTATGTGACTCACTTCTCATGCAGCTTCTAAATACAGCTTTGGTGGCTAACTTATGTTCCTAAAGCTATCGACTACGTCCTAAGTGACCAACTACTACTACGACCTTCAACTACAGCCTCTACAACAAGCTGATGTTATTACAATCACCATCTACAATATTTGTGGTGGACTACGACCTTCCTAGCAATCGACTATGACATTTGCGGCCCGTCATCGCTATTATTGCCAAGAAATACCACTCCATTATGATGATTATCACTAAACTATTGTTGTACATATATGGCCTTCATAGCAATTGACTATGACCTTTGCAGTCTGTCATCGCTATTATTGCCAAGAAATACCACTCCATTATGATTATTATCACTAAACTATCATTGTACATCTATGGTCTTCAACTTTATAATTTTATCTTCTCTATTTCAGAAGAAGAGTGAACTTATGTACCTACAATCACATAATTGAATACTCTAATTGGGCTAAACCTCATGGTTTTTTCCTCTTATCAGGATTTCCCACATAAAAATCTTATTGTTTTCTCCTAGTATATTCTTTTTAAAATTATGTGTGTTGAATCTTTATGCAATATTGAGACGTTAAATTATTACTCTATCATCGCAAATCTTCTTGTGCACACACAATATAGAGACACAAATATAGAGACACAAACATGTGAATTTAAAATTAATTAAACATGTGTTAATTTGTTGGTGCTTGCTTTTCTTATTTTTTGTGCAATACATGTTAAGAGTTTTAATGTTAAATTTTAAACTAAATTAAATTAATTAGAACGAGGCGGCAATTTTTTTCTTTGGATTAACTAAAATTGATAGAAGTTTTTACATTGAATCTAAAAGAAATAATTAACATAAAATGGAATATTAGAATGAATAAATTTGTGGATAAGTGTATATTTAATATAAGTTTATAAGGAAATTTCACAACTCTTAACAACAAGATTGATATTGATAGACAAATTAAAAAAAAAAAAAAAAAAAAAAAAAAAAAAAAAAAAGGGAAAAAATCAGGGGTTTAACAAAGCTAAAATCATATACTACAAATTCATAGAAAGAAAGATAAACTTTCANTAGAGGGAATAATATATTGTTTTTATATATTAAAGTTTTTTGAGAAAAAAAAAATGTTTATTATGGTTTTTCATTTTATCGCTTTATTTTTAATATAAAATGGCTTTGATTCACCTCCAAATAATCCCAACACAAATCTCAAGAAATTTTTTTAAGAAACAAATATTCAAATCTCGATTAACGTTCCCAACACAAATCTCGACGAGAATGACCCAATGGTACTAACTTTGATCCAATCTAAAACAAATCAAGCCATTTTCAAGCCATTAAACCATGTTTAGAAGTTTTCCGGACACATTTGGGAGGTCAAATAAATGTTAAATCCTGTAAGTTTAGACATCATTAATTCAGAAATCATTAAAGTACCTAAATGCCCATCAAACATCATATGATCGAGGGAAGCCCTCTGAGCCGTCTGATCGAAGGGGTTCATATCCTCACAAATATTACACGTGGTACTTTATAAATAGTGCTGCATCCCTTTCATGAAGGGTAGGGTAACTTGAGATTTTGAGAAGAAATAGAAGTCTAGCACCACTCTTGTTGCCAGTTGCCGTCAACTACCGCCAACCACCGACTGGACATTGACAATCGCTATCGGTTGCCGCCAATTGATGTTGTAACTTTGGAAACCTAGTAACTATTTTCCGTTTGTAGAACAAGTTGTTGCAACTGTAATAATCTTTTCATAGTAAAAATCTTCAGCTTCGTCAGACCTTACAGTTTTTCCCTTTGTAGGTTTTCCACATAAAAACTTCTAGCATCATTATTAGTTGTTTTCTCTTTTCTGAGTGTGTCATAAATTCATACAACGCTATGACAATAATATGCTACTCTACTGCCGTGAATTTTCTAGCTCGCATCAGTTTGACACCGTCTGTGGGAAACTTCAATCCCACCACTAAAGTACTTGCAATGCTTACTACATGGTCACCTGACATAATATTCATGACAACAGAGCGCCCCACTCCAACACCCATCATTTCAGTGAGAAGCCAAGGGCGGCATGCTTTCTCATCTTCTTGCCTTGGAAGACGTTATCCTCCCAACGAAGGCATTTCGGGTCATTCTATAGAAAACTATGTACAGAATAGAGGAGTCTCAACTAGAGATCCTACACCTCCTACATATAGCTCACCAACCACTTCCCGCACAGTTGAATGTTCGTTTATTATCAACTCAGCGACCTATAGGAAGCACACTCCCCTCCCTATGAAGAAGCACTTCCCCTTTTAAATCATGATGCTGAACTCCCCCATACCACCACGTTTCTTTATAGCATAATAATTGAACTATGCAAATTAATGGCTTTGAGATTATATTTTGCTTGTTACATATAAATTTTGCAAATTAATTCAATAAAATTAAGTAACCTTATTTCATAATAAGTTTTGCATGATACTGTATTTTAAGACCTACTTGCCTCTGCAAACAACCAACGGCCCAACGTTTCTTCAGCCCATACTCAAAAGTTNCTGATGGAATAATTTAAAACGCTTAAATAGAGGGGAGAATATATTGTTTTTATATATTAAAGTTTTTCTTTTGAGAAAAAAAAATTTATTATAGTCTTTCATTTTATTGTTTTATTTTTAATATAAAATGGCTTTGATTCGCCTCGAAATAATCTCGGCGCAAATCTCAAGAAAATTTTTTAAGAAACAAATATTCAAATCTCGATAAAAAGTCATATAGAGTTTCAATTTCAATAAACTTATAAGCAATTTGAACGGCTCGATGAGAGTGACCCGATGGTACTAACTTTGATCTAATCTAAACCAAAACCAAATCGAGCCATGTTCAAGCATTGAACTATGTTTAGAAGTTTTCCGAACACATTTGGGAGGTCAAATGGATGTCAAATCCGGTAAGTTTAGACATCATTAAAGTACCTAAATGCCCATCAAACATCATATAATCGCGGGAAGCCCTCTGAGCCGTCCGATCGAAGGGGTTCATATTCTCATATTTATTACACGTGGCACTTTATAAATAGAGCTCCATCCCTTTCATGAAGGGTAGGGGAACTTGAGATTTTGAGAAGAAATAGAAGTCTAGCACCACTTTTGTCGCCAATTGTCGTCAACTACCGCCAACCACCAACTGGACATCGACAATTGCTATCGGTCGCCGCTAATTGATGTTGTAACTTTGGAAACCTAGTAACTATTTTCGGCATGTAGAACAAGTTGTTACAACTGTAATAATCTTTTTATAGTAAAAATCTTCAGTTTCGTCAGACCTTGCAGTTTTTACCTTTGTGAGTTTTCCATATAAAAACTTTTAGCATAATTATTAGTTGTTTTCTCTTTTCTGAGTGTGTCATAAATCGTACCACGCTGTGACAATAATATGCTACTCTACTGCTGTAATTTTCTAGCACACATTAGTTTGACACCGTCTGTGGGAAACTTCAATCCCACCACTAAAGTACTTGCAATGCTTACTACATGGTCACCTGACACAATATTCATGACAACATAGCACCCCACTCCAACACCCATCATTCCAGTGAGAAGCCAAGGGCAGCATGCTTTCTCATCTTCTCGCCTTGGAAGACGTTATCCTCCCAACGAAGGCATTTCGGGTCATTCTATAGAAAACTGTGTACAGAATAGAAGAGTCTCAACTAGAGATCTTGCACCTCCTACGTAGAGCTCACCAACCACTTCCCGCACAGTTGAATGTTCGTTTATCATCAACTCAACGATCTATAGGAAACACACTGCTAGAAGGAACTCGTACCGACCCCTCTCCCCAAGAAGAAACACTTCCCCTTATTAATCGTGATGCTGAACTCCCACATACCACCACGTTTCTTTATAGCATAATAATTGAACTATGCAAATTAATGGCTTTGAGATTATATTTTTCTTGTTACATATAAATTTTGCAAAATTAATTCAATAAAATTAAGTAACCTTATTTCATAATAAGTTTTGCATGATATTGTATTTTAAGACCTACTTGCCTCTTCAAACAACCAACGGCCCAACGTTTCTTGAGCCCGTTGTCTAAACCTTTTTTATACCCAAAAGTTATCTCTAATGACGTAAGGCAATTTTAAAACATAAAATTAATTTCAATGATTAGGAATGATTAAATAGTAATTATAAACCCTAAACCCTAATTAAAGGGAAAATAGCAGTGCTGTACGGCAATACCTACTCCAGGTTCATCCCCTCCGGCTCCATTTGCAAGGAAACAGAGCTTCTTGTCTACCAATCCAGCTCTAATTCTCTCCAATTTTCCGCCTTTCTTCTTCATTATAACTCAATCGAATCTCTGGGACGTGGAGAAGTCTTTTATCGAGAAGGAGACATGTCTTCTCCAAGCAAGCGCCGAGAGATGGATTTGATGAAGCTGTGATGATCCGAGACTTCTCTATTTTTTCTCGATTTCTTTCTGATTCTTTCTCTTACTTCTGATTGTTCTTACTTCTGTTAGGATGATGAGCGATTATAAGGTGGAGATGGTGAACGATGGGATGCAGGAGTTTTTAGTGGATTTTCATGGGCCTAAAGATAGTATGTCCTCTTGCTCCATCTTCTGTTTTTTAATGTTTCCACCTTCAGCGTGATAATGCTCGCTCAAGCTGTATAGTTTTGATGTCGACAGGTTTATATCAAGGAGGGGTGTGGACGATTAGGGTTGAGCTACCTGATGCTTATCCCTACAAATCTCCCTCGCTTGGCTTTGTAAATAAGATTTATCATCCAAATGTGGATGAGATGTATGTTTGTTTTTTTTTACTTTCTAATACTTTCGTTTAGAGCTTTTTATAGCATTTCTAATGTAATTTCAGGTCTGGATCTATTTGTTTGGATGTCATTAACCAGACGTGGAGCCCCATGTTTGGTAAATTTCATGTTGGGCATGGATTGGATTGCATAAATACATTCATTGAGCTGCTAGGGTTTGGATATTTTAATGGAGTAGTTGTTCTAATTGTTGTTTACTTTTCTACAGACCTTGTGAATGTGTTTGAGGTTTTCCTTCCACAGCTTCTTTTGTATCCAAATCCTTCAGATCCGTTGAATGGAGAGGCTGCAGCCTTAATGATGAGGGATAAGGCTGCCTATGAACAAAAAGTGAAAGGTTGGCATAGTGGAAATTTTCTCTTTTATATGCATCTTACTTTCTCTATTATTCTTCTTGTTTGTTTTGGCTGAGTGAAGAATCCAGAGCTTCAGTTTTGAATCTTTGTGGCGGGGAATGCCAGTTTATTGATTTCCTTGTAGAAGCATTAAGCAGCTTGGATTTTTTTAATGATAATTGAGCTTCATTTTTTATTTTAACACAATGTGGCTTCTTGGATGTAGTTTAAAACGAGGGCTGATATTGATTTGAGCTCAAGCGAGCAGATTTCGGTCAGGAGATTGATTTTGACTTGAGCTTGGCTTAATTCAAGTCTCTATAGGACATTTTTGGATCAAGTTGAGCCGGTCAATTACAACTTGACTTTCAAATTGATTTGAGCACAGTTGTTTAGTTTTGATAAATGTATTCCTAGCCTAATTAAGATTTATTATTGTCATTATGTTTGTATATGTATATAAGTTTAGACAATTATATGCATTTGTAGTTATTAATATATTGAGCTGATTTCAATTTTTAGNGAGCTGATTTCGGTCAAGAGATTGATTCTGACTTGAGCTTGGCTTAATTCGAGTCTCTATTGGCCATTTTTGGATCAAGTTGAACCGGTCAATTACAACTTGACTTTCAAATTGATTTGAGCACAGTTGTTTAGTTTTGATAAATATATTCCTAGCCTAATTAAGATTTGTTATTGTCATTATGTTTATATATGTATATAATTTAGACAATTATATGCATTTGTAGTTATTAATATATTGAGCTGATTTCAACTTTTAGCTGACTATTTCTAGCAAGACATTCTCAAGTTGAAAAAAGAAAATCCCGAGTCAATTAAAGTTCGAGTGATTGTCAAACAAATTCTAAAATTTTGATGCCTTCATTTCATTAAAAGCATGTTGGATGATTCTTAGCACTTGAGGAAGGTAAGGCCATAAGTGTTAAGACCTTATACATCAGTCAATAAGCACATTAGTTAGGTGTGCTTAGGAAAGCATCTTATCTTAATCATCCATTCAATGAGGCAAGAACTTTACCTTGATTTGAGAGAATGATATTAATACTTCCAGTGCTAAAACGAAGCTAGCTTTTTGTGATAATAATTTGATGTGAAAAGAGCATTAAGCACTTTTGAGAAAAAAGTTCGATCAAATTTATGAGCAAAGACTTAGTATTGAAAGCGTTGGAATAGTAAACCTTGAGGATGAAGGAGATGATTTGGATGACACCAAGGAACAAACATTGGGTTCCAAATTCAATGATGAGAACAAAGCATAGTTGATGATGAGTATAGAAAGTATGGCATTGTGGATTAGATTATTCAAGGCTATATATGCTACAAACTGGGGTTTTTTAGCCATACATTGATAAACTATCTAGCAAGATATTCAAACTTAGATTTTGATGGAACTCAAAAGAATTATTGTTTTGCCTATCAACAATTTAAGAGAGGATTATTTTTTATTCTTTAAAACTATTCTCTATGCTACAAACTTTAGTAGCTTGACGATATGTTGATAAACTATTTAGCCAGATGTTCAAACTTAAGATTTATTGGAATTTGAATCGTATGTTTTGCCTATCATCATTTCATCCGATGATTAGTTATTTTCTTAACAATATTATTTATAATTAGATATGAGTTGTAAGTAGTATATCTATTTTCTTTTTAACGCTTCACTTCAGTCAAGCGAGTGCCAAACCCCTTGAGATTGGGCAAGTTTATCAACATAGGAGTAACTGACGCTTTTAATAATTTTACTTTTGGTGCGTTTAGTCTATTTCATATTTAGTTTTTGTGTTCATCAGATTCTATCCTATAAGATCCTTCCACCTAAATTGGAGCAACATCTTGTTTATAAAATTGATTTTAGAGCAATGAGAAAAAATTTTTAGAGATAGTGTGTTTAGAGATAGTAAACAAAGACTGAGTATAAGATATTTATTGAGTGTGATATAACCACTATTAGAAGAAAAGTGATACATGTATGTGGCTGATTTAAATATCTTAGATTTATTATGTAAAAGAATTGAGGATACATATTTGGATAGAACTTAAATAGTTAAATTTAGTTGGTTAAAGTAGAAGTACTTCATGAATTTTATATTATGGAGAATATAATGGTGAATTAAAGAAAGGTTTATTGCAATTAAGTTTGCTATCTTGTATGGACATGAGTGTTGGGCGGTAAAATGTCTTTGATAGCTAAGTTTAGTGTGGCAAAATGAGTGTTAAGATTGACGTGTGGAAAATCTAAGGAAAAAAAAAGGAATGATTATTTTAAAGGGGCATTTGGAGTGACATTTCTTAAGATAATATGTTAGACTTAAGCGGTTTGATGTGTATGGTGAAAGATTGAAGATGAATTTATTAAATAAATAACAAACTTAATGTTGAAGGATTTCAAAATTTGGAGAAAATTGATGTGTTAAATGTGATGTTGTGATACAGTATTTTTCTTACACCTTTTATGTCAATTTATGCTTTCTTTGGTATATTTATATATACGTGCAGTATATAGGTAAAAACTTAGCGCATAGAGAACTTTACCGATCGAAAAACTAGCGTCCCAACATCCAAAAGATAGTGCCCTGGCACCAGAACTAAAGCGCCGCAGCACCTTGCAGGGCACCTCAGTGCCTGAAGAGATCCTTTTGAAAATATAAGATTTCATTCAGTGATTAATAGCTCAAACTCATTCAACAAACAACAACACTTATAAATAATTTAAATCTAATGTAAAACTGCTGGATTTTAATTTGTTTTCTATTTGCATATATGTGCTTTTCAGTTTTATCATACTCTTTATGAATCACTGAAGCTGTATTTTTCGTCTTATGTTTTTGTTCAGATGTGCTGGCTAATGAATGCCCAATGAAGATGTATAAATGTTTGATTATGTTGCTGTAATTTTGATGTATTGTAAACCGTCTTAATTTTCGTTATAAATAGGGTGCAGTCATTAGCATATATTGAGAGATTATTCTTATAATTTTTTTCATAAAATTTTCACCATCATAGTGAAGTTTACATTTGCAACAATATGATATATAGTCATCAATTGAGTGTTCTTTGCATGCTCTGTAAATTTATCATTCGGTGTTCAAATAAAGATCTCGCCTAATTCTCGATGGCTTTCCAAGCAGAACATTGCGAAAGACATGCGAAGCATAATTCAGCTGCGGCCCCTCCTCGAGATGGATCGAGTGACGATGAGATCTCTGATGGGGAATATGATTCCAGTGATGAAGCAGTTGTTGGAAAGCCAGATCTCTGACCATATTTTATTCATGGAAATATAGTATACAAAGGTCTATCTAAATATTGTACATTGTGTTGTTTTATGTTAAATGTTTGGGACTTGGATTTGGGAACAAAGAACAGTCATTTTTGATGGATGAATGTATATGTTGGCATTCATGAATGCATGTAAATTTATTCTGGATGCAGATGCGGTGTTCATGTTCCTTTTTTTGTGGAGCATTTACATACATACTGCCCAATTCTTATGTATTTATTTATCTAACACCTAAATTTTACTTTTTAAATTTATACCACCCAAATATTTTTTATATGACATAAAAAATATGACTATTTTGACTTCTATAAGTAAAATACACCTTTTCATGCATAAGGCGAGTAAAAATTAAAGTTTCAGTGTTGGATATGTAAATGCATAAGGATTGAGCGGTATGTTTGTAAATCTTCCTTTATTTTTTTTTTTATGTTTCTGTTACTCACAAGCTTTTTATTTTTTGAAATCTAACCTTCAGCTGTTATTATTTAAAATAATATCACTCAATTCTTGTTAATGAGTAATTTTTGCAACCGTGTTTGTTGTAGAAGCATCAACAAACCATTCTGGAAGGCTATCTTTTTCATCAGGTTTGAGTCTAAATTTCTGCAATGGATCAAATTTCTCCAAGTAAGATAGAACTTCACATAGAATGACCTCAAGCTGCTTTAATTCAGGAGGACAATAAATCTTTTTCAAATATTTATTTTCAACTATTTTGAGCTTCACATTGGATGGAGGTAGATTGTCTAATGATTTCAGGCTGTCAGCTCTTTCTAAAACCAATGAGTTCATGGTCGTGTGCTTTAGACCAATTGGTAGCTATTTCAACATTGGACAATCATTGATAATTAGTTTCTCTAAACATGACATATAAATCTTGGAATATATTCAGACATTGTTGTTTTGTGAAGTATTTGTTGGTAATGAGAGTATGTCGTGAGTGTGAGTTTGTTCTATGATGGTAATGTCTTCTCACAGTATAATCACATTAAATCAAAAACTATTAATGATTGTGTGAATAGCTGTATGGCTACTTTACAGATAATAATGACAATATATATAATTGATGCTGAGTACATAACTATTACCAAAGCTTAGAAAGAAGCTCTCTCATTGAAAGTTCTGTTGAAAGAACTTATTGAAGATTTAAATATCACTACAATAATTTGTGATAGTTAGAATATTATTATTCTCAGTAAATATAGGATGTTTCATGAGAGAACCAATCACATTGATGGTCGTTATCACTTTGTTTGTGAAGGTACTCATGATAATATTATTGTAAGTAAGACCTGTACCATTATAATTTTGTGGATATGATAACTATGACACTCCTAATAGCCAAGTTTAAATATTACTTAGACTTGATTGGTATCCATTCTTGGTCATTAGAGCTTTGTAGAAAAGGTGGAGAAAGTTTTATTCTGTATATTTGAAAATTTGTGTCAATATAGAGATTGCTAAATTTGTGACTTGAATTTTGTGAATCTCGCTTATCTTCTTATAAGGAAATTGCAAGCATATGAATTGAATCTTTAGAATGAAACTTTGAGGCTTTGGAAGGAAACCATCAACATGTGGATTGAAGGCTTCGACAGTTTGATCAATTTTATAGCCTTTAGATTGTAATCAGTTATTGCTTTATTTACTCCGTTTAATTATTGTATTTAAAAATGTTTTGCCAAAGACTATAAATACCCCATTATATTTTGTATAAGGCACTCAATTTTTCTTCATTTTGATTTTATGTTGGCCAAAGCTCTTCACTTGGAATTTTAGATTTGATATAGTGAATTCTCCTGCTCTGCCCGTGATTTTTTCCATCTTGCATTTTCATATAAAAATTGTGTATTTTTTTTTTTCATTATTTGTTGCATCAATTTAATATCAGGTTATGGTAAGATCAAAGTTACGGACTGAGCCTTGTGTGCCATTATAATTGGTTACACAAAGTATAGTGGGCTTTGGGAATCAATCAAACTATATGAGAAGCTAAAATCTCTAGGATATGAGCCAAGACAAGTAGCATATGCTTCAATTATCAATGTTTATTATCGTCATGGTTTCTATAGAAATTTTGAGAACACATTTCATGAAATGTTTGAGAGAGGCTTTGACATATGTGTGGTAGCTTACTCCAACATAATTTCTATATGGGAAGAATGGAAAGGTTGGGGAATGCCATGAGATTTCTGGCGAAGATGAAGAAAAAGGGGAGCGCGCCGAACATGTTTGTCTAGAATTCTCTGTTGGATCTACATGGGAGGCTTATCAATCTCAGTCAAATGGAGAAATTGTGGAAGTAGATTAAAAGGAAAGGAATTGGATCAGATGAGTTATACTAGCATAATATGTGCTTGCAGCAGAGCTGGAACGTTTGAGTAATGCCTAAAATTTTATGATGAGTATAAGATGAATGGTGTGAAAGATGATGAGGCCATGGCTGGAATTATGGTTGTATTTTTTTTTCTAAGATTAACAAAACTGATGATTTGGTCAAGTTGCTTAATGACATGAAAAGGGGTGGAACTAGGTTTGATGGCAGACTGTACAAGTCTGACTCAATGCATTGCGTGATTCGTGGCTCCTAGCTCGTGTGAATATGAAGAAAATTTTGGCTCTGAAATGGAAAAAAATTTGATTTGTGTGATAATTAGTGTGATGCAGGGCTGCTAGTTCACGTGTACAAGTCTCTTTCTCTCTCACCCTTCTCCCCCTTTCTCTATTTCTATCTAGTTGGTCAACCCCAAGCCACCAAGTTCACAAAGTTCAGTCAAGCCTAGCCTTTGACTCTGCCACCATAACTTACGTTTTGCACATCTTTTCCTTCTTTTCTCTCAATTTTTTGCTTATCCAAATCCCCTTTGTATCAAAAAGCATCAAGTACAAAATTTTGGGTGCAATCTAAGAAGAGAATAGGGACTTAAAGAAGTGAAAATTAAAAAAAACAAGGAAAGCAAGGGATTGTTGAAGGTTAAATCCAAGTTCAAGCAAGAAAGAAGAAACCATCTTCAAGAGGTCTTTACTCTCTAGGTAATACTATTTGTAATATTACTTGTGAATTTTAGTCCTCTCTTTCTCTATTTGTGCAGAAAAATGTACTCAATGAACTCTTGCAAGCCTTAAACTCAAACATCATATAAATTTTAGGAGGTTGTGTGGTGCTTAGACATTTGAACTTAATAAATTTGAAGTTTTTTATTCGAGAAGAGTCATGGAGGGAAACTAAAAGTATATTGCAATTTGCTTTGCAAAGTATTATTTATTTGACAAGACTTGCTTTGAGTTGAAAAGATCAATAGAACTAAGTTATTCAACTTGGTTTATTGTTTGCATTATGCAGCTTTGCAAAATTGCGGTGAAGTATTTTTTCCTTTTATTGGCAGTTATTTGGTCTAAAATATTTTCTCCTCAAATTCAGGACCATATCATGAAATATCATATACTATATTGATGTTGAAATTTATACGTTAAATATATTACAGATTTAATTCAAAATGATGATGAACTTGATGAAGATCCCATGATTTCATCATCTCAGAACGTCACGACGTCCTGATTTATTTAGAGGAGGTAGTCGACCCAACCTGACTAAAAGATCCTTGTCAACAACCATGGGTTGTGTCATCTAATGACCTCTTGTTTTTAATTGTTAGTGAGTTCATTGTGACATTTAAGTAGTATTTGATGCATCTCTTTTTATTCTTTTTACGATGCAATGGTAAAACAAGGATGAAGTGTATGATATATATACCTTTAAGGAAATTTACATGCATGCCACATAATTCTTATATATTTACGTGTCTAACCTCTAAAGTTTGATATTTATACTCATAAACATTTTTGTCATAAACATATGCATGACACTATATATCATATCACATTTAAAATGTTAACAATGGTGGCATTTTTTTTGTGATATTAAAGTCATGGGTGCTATCTGTATAAAAATATAAAATTTATGTTAGATGTGCAAATACATAAATATTGTGTGATATGTATTTGAATTCCATATAATCAATGATTGTTAATCTATTAAAATAAGAAGCAAAAGTCATTGATAAATCATTATAGTATTTATTGTCAACTTAAATATGGACCTAGGATCAGGCTCGTGACGCACTTAAGATGGCTCTGAATTAGATCTGTCAAAACGGATCGCGAAAAATTTGTGTTTGACTCATTAAGTAGCTCGTCTTCAATTCGTTCGACAAACAAACACGATAAATATGAATAATCTTTCATGCTCGATATATAAACAAGCCCGTTCGTGCAGCCTCTGAAGATTGGCAAGCAGGGGTCTTGCCTACAGATTCAGGGACTTTCTTAAATTCTACCAGAAGTGAGGCTTCGCTGTGAAATGAATATAGGAGAACTTAGAAGGAGATGCTAACGGAAAAATCTGGCTTAACCAGATGTTGGCTTGGGACTTCATTAATGATTCAAGCTGACGTGTTAATTGTGTCAATACCTTTTATATTCATCATATTAATTTTTAGGGGCATTTACATACATACCACCCAATTCTTATGTATTTACATATATAAGACCTGAGCTTTAGTTTCCATAACATCAAAAAGTTTACTATTTTAACTTTTAAAAAGTGAAATGCACATTTTCATGCTCATTTAAGGTTGGTATGTTTGTAAAAATTGAAGCATAGGTGCTAGATGTGTAAATACATAGCAATTGAGTGGTATATTCTTTAAAAAAAATCTAGTATGTTATATATAATAAATAATGTCTACCTTCAGATCAATCGTTAACAAAATGAAAACATCATTGTTAATCAGTAATAGAAATATACAACAACAACAACAACAACAACAAAGCCTTAATCTCACTACGTGAGGCCGGCTAGATGAATCTTTTTTCTCCAATGGTGTCATATTTTCATTTAGTTTTAGTAAATTAAGATCATTTTTAATACAATAAGCGCAAGTCTTCCTAGTTCTACCTCTGTCTTTCTTAACACAAGTTGAATCTAAAACATCTACTCTCCTAATTGGATCATCAGATGGTCAACGTTTAATGTGACCAAACCATCTAAGACGACTTTCTCTAATTTTATCCGTAACAGGAGCTACGCCAACCCTATCACGAATATATTCATTTCGCATTTTGTCTCTAAGTGTAAACGTCAAGATGGTCGACGTTTAATGTGACCAAACCATCTAAGATGACTTTCTCTAATTTTGTCCGTCATAAAATGGTCGACGTTTAATGTGACCAAACCATCTAAGACGACTTTCTCTAATTTTGTCTGTCACAGGAGCTACCTCAACCCTATCACGAATATATTCATTTCGCATTTTGTTTCTAAGCGTAAAGCCACTCATCCACCTAATCATTCTCATCTCGGCAACACTCAACTTATTATTATGCTTTTTTTAAAGGCCAACATTCAGCGCCATAGAGCATTACAGGGTCTCACCACCGTCTTATAAAATTTTCCACTCATCCACCTAATTATTCTCATCTCGGCAACACTTAACTTATTATTATGCTTCTCTTTGAAGGCCAACATTCAGCGCCATAGAGCATTGCAGGTCTCACCGCCGTCTTATAAAATTTTCCTTCAGCATTCAGCGCCATAGAGCATTGCAGGTCTCACCACCATCTTATAAAATTTTCCTTTCAGGCAGCGCCATAGAGCATTGCAGGTCTCACCACCGTCTTATAAAATTTTCCTTTCAGTCTTAGGGACGACATAGAGCATTGCAGGTCTCACCACCATCTTATAAAATTTTCCTTTCAGTCTATGCGGACGCTATAGAGCATTGCAGGTCTCACCACCGTCTTATAAAAGTAACAGAAATATCCTCAAACAAATTTTAAGTTGCGAATATGAAAAGAATATATTTGTCCTTTGCAATTGTATATTTGTCAGTGGGTTTGCGAAAAAAATGACCATTTTTTTAGGAATGTTTTTCAATGTGTAGGGCTTAGAACAGCATGGAAGCCTTCGCCCCAAACTCTCATTTTTACAAACCAAGCTCCCAAACTATCATTTTTACAAACCAAGCTCCCAAACTATGGATAAAGATATGAACTTTACTGTTGGGGAATGGTGAAATCCATAAAGTTAGGTGCTTGGTTTCTAAAAATGAGATTTTGGGTGTGAGAAAGGCACAATCATAAGAATTGGGTGCCGTGTATGTAAATCCCCCAAAATTTAATCCTTATCTCATGTGCTAATAACTCCTCAGTGTGGAAAGCCCAGTTTTTTGCATTACAAATCTACAAAAATATATAGTTTGGAGCAGTCTAGGCTAACATTTGCGCATGTTCTAATCCCAAATGGAAGATGAACATTTCTTAAAAGCTCAGATCACACTTTTATTTCATTTATAAAAATCAAAATACACAGACATATATGCAGATTACTGCAGCAACATATCAGAACCAAATTTACATGTGATCCAAGCAAAACACAGGCAGCTAAATGAGCGAGCAAGAGCTTATTTGCAAAAGAATGGCGTCGGCAATGAAGCTTTCTGATCTCTGGAAGCCAACAATTCTGAATCAATTCATCATATACAGCAAACCAAACCAAAATACCTATTTTCTTGGCGTCGAAGTTTCGCTGCCAACATCGATGGCATTTCCTGTTTCTGATAAACACTGCCTGCTTCTGGACCTCGTCCTCGGATCTACCTCCTTCTCGTCGGCGAAGGAGAGGAAGGATTGCAAGATTCTGCCGGACTTGGAGCCTCCAGAACGCGAGCTTCCCTCTGGAGTTTTGAGTGATTCCTGAGCGAAATGTCGGAGGAATTGATGGATGATCATGACGAAGTATATGAGCAGAGCTAGAAAGCAGGCGACTCCGCATATGGCGAATAAGCCCCAGAAACTCTGGAGCTGAAGGCTGTTGGATTCGATCTCGCTTTTATCAGAATTGCAGGAACTTCTCATCAGCCATTTGTCATGAATTCGCTGAAGATCTCCATTTTCAGAGAGCTTCAGAATTGCAGAAGACATGTCGACGGCTAAGGGAGAGTCACGTTGAAATGCCTGGAATGGAGCGATGATAGGTGAGACTGAAGTCATTTAGAAGTAAAAATGAACTTCATGCAATGTATGAAAACTTGTTGGGGGAATTCACATGCATACCTCCCAGTCCTTATGTATTTACATATCTACAGCTAAATTTTACCTTTTACATGTATACTGCCTGAAACTTTCATGTAGGCCGTCCAAAAAGTTCGTTGTTTGCGAACAGCTCGTGTTCAATTTTTTTAAGCTTAAATGATGAATGAGTTGAACTGAACAACCCTTTTGTTGAATTGTGTTCATCTTGTTTTGGCACGAATTAAGGAAATTATATATTATATATAGTTATATCAAAGTTTAAATCATCACAGCCTGTGGAGTTATGTTGTGCTGTGCATTTTTATTGCATATGAAGGATGCAACTTGGAATTAAACATCCTACGCATATTTTTCTAATTAATTTAAACAAACAAATTTTGAGTCAAACACGAATGAGAATATATAAATCAAGTCAAACACAAAACACACTGTTCATGAGCTATTTCGAACGAGCCGAACACAAGCCTTCACTCATTTACCGCCCTACCTTCATAGCACATAAAAATATACCACTATTTTAACTTTTAAAAGTGAAATACACCTTTTCATCATCGACAAGATGGCATATATGTAAAAATTTAAGTTTCAGTATTAAAATGTGTAAGGACATATGAATTGAGTGGCATGTCACAACAACATCCAAGCTGATCAGGTGATTGCGTTTCCTGCAACAAATAACCTCATCACCGCTGATATAAACCCAACTCAGTAAATCCTAGCCGCAGACTCAACACAATAAAGTTACACTTATAAATCTGTACATCCTATGTAAACCACCACTAGGCAAACAACTTCATAGCAGAATGAATACATAAGTATAGAATATCTGTTTACTTGCCTTCAGACTAGAGCTATAGACAACACAACTCTTCCATCGCCAAGGTGGCTGAAGTCACAATACCAGCTCCTCTGAAATTTCTCATATCCAATGTCAAAATCAGTTACACCTCTCCTATCTCTAATGATAATTGATGCGTGCAAGAAAATTCACGGCGGTAGAGTAATGAATTATCGTCTTAGCGTTGCACGAGGATTCAGCACACACTCAGATAAAAGTGAAACAACCAGTGATGACACCAGAAGTTTTTACGTGGAAAACTCGTAAAGGGAAAAAACCATGGGGTCTGACCTAGTTATAAGAATCCACTATATGTTGATGATTATAGTGACCCCTTATCCCACAAATGAGAAAATGTTACTAGATTTTCAGATTACAACATCGTCTGACGGTGTCCGGTCAACGGTGGTCGGCAATGATTGACGGTGGGTGACGGTCGGCGATGGTGGTCGGCGGTGATCGCCGACGATCGGTGGTGGTCGACGACAGTAGATGACGTTCAGCGGTGATCGATGAAGGTCAGCAGTGATCGGCGGTGATTGACGGTGGCCGACGATGGTCGATAGAGGTCGGCGGTTGTTGCCGATGATTGGTGGTGGTCAACGAAGGTTGACGATGACAGGGATGATGTTGGACTTGAGCTCTTTCACAAAGTCTGAAGTTCTCTCTCAAGCTTCCTCTTTCATGTGAGGGGTGAGGCTCTATTTATAGTATTTTAAGTGCAATTATTGCAGGAATATGAACCATTTTGATCGGACGATCCGGAGAGCTTCCCTTGATCAGTGACGTTTGATGGACATTTGAGTGCCTTAACAATGTCGGAATTGAGCAATCTTGGGCTCGTTGGATTCGTCTTGTCGAGATGCTTGATTCGAATATGAATTCGCTAGATTCGACATCCGTTTGACCTTTCAAATGCCTCCAAAAATCCTCTAATAGTGGTTTAATGACTTGATCCGGGCTTGATTTGACTCGGATTGGACTGACTTTCATATCATTAGGCCCGTCTCATCGAGCCGATTAGTTTGACTACAAGTTTGCTAAAATTGAAGCTCCAGATGACTCTTAATCGAAGTTTGAATGTTTCTTATTCAAAAATTTGCATTGAGATTCGTGCCAAATGATGAAAATTTATTGATGGTGTATCAGTTGCCCCCAATTTTCCGGCGAAACCATTTTTTTTGTCCAAAAATATTAAGATCCATAGACTTTTCATAGGAGACATAATATATATATATATATA
>JXCR01080797.1:114504-128354 GCA_002079205.1 Phalaenopsis hybrid cultivar
ATATATATATATATATATATATATATATATATATATATATATATATATATATATATATATATATATATATATATATATATATATATTATTGCTATCAGTATGTAAATAAGAATAATATTTATCCTTAACATATTAGTAAGCTGAGCCTAGCTCAGTTGGTGAGTGCATTTTGCCATTTGCAGGTGGTGAGGGTTCGAATCCCACCTTAAACAAAGAAATTTTCTTTTTTACCAGGGTCTGTAAGCCGGGCCGAGACCCGAAAGCCTGAAAACTAGGCTCGTGGGCCACAACGGGGTAGGAGGCCACCCGTCCGAGACCCCGGCGGGAGCTAGAGCGGGCTTTGAATCCGGACCGACCCGGACCGGCGGGAGTTGAATCCGAAGGACCACAGAGAGCTGAAGCAACAAGATTTAATTAATTAATTAACTAATTAAATAAAATCCGAATACGGAGAGTTGAAGCATTCAA
The DNA here is from genome assembly GCA_002079205.1 of Phalaenopsis hybrid cultivar. Taxonomy (NCBI): domain Eukaryota; kingdom Viridiplantae; phylum Streptophyta; class Magnoliopsida; order Asparagales; family Orchidaceae; genus Phalaenopsis; species Phalaenopsis hybrid cultivar. Next base: position 114,973 of record JXCR01080797.1, read on the forward strand.
AGTTTCGTGGGCCAGCTGAAGCACCAAAAAGATTGGAGAGCTGAAGCATTAAAAGAATCCAAGGTGGGCCAGCTGAAAAGAATCGGGACAGCTCAAGTAGCAGGATTTAAATAAATAAAATTTTTTTTTAAAATCACAGAATGTGAAGAGTTTTTTTATTAATTTACTGTTGTTTTAATTTTAATTAATTTCAGTCATAAAAGCAGAATTTGAAAGGCTAAAAAAACTGAGGGAATATGAAATGAAAAATTTTATTATTATTATTATTTTTTTACAATGTGTATTTAATAATATATCTCATATCATGTCTATAAATAGAAGTATTGGATGAGGAGAAAAATCACAAGTGAGAAGGAAAAGAAAATTATCTGACGTTGCGGAGAATAGTTGCGGTGGAGCTAAGAGTTGTGGCGAAGCAAAAAGTTGTGGCGAAACAAAGAGTTGTGGCGAGGCGGACAGTCGTAGAAAAAAGTTGCGGAGAAGAGTTGCGGTGAAGCGGAGGGTTGAGGTGCAGAATTGCGGCGAAGAGTCGGCAAAGTATTGCGGTGGAGAATTGCGGTACAAAAATGCAGCGAAGAGTTGCGGAAAACTGTTGTGGCGAAGCGTTGCGGCGAAGAGTTGTGGAAAACTGTTGCGGCGAAGCGTTGCAGCGAAGAGTTGCGATGAAGCGTTGCGACAAAGTGTTGCGGTGAAGTGTTGCGGCAAAGTGTTGCAGTGAAGCGTTGCGACAAGGCATCGGGGCGACGTGATGTGTTGTAACAGTGCGTCGCGACGATGTGTTGCGGCGAGGCAACGGGTGGTGATGAAGCATCGCGGATTGTGTACTCGATATTGAGTGGTAAAAATGGTTCACCGAAGAATTTTTTTTTTTAAAATGTCACAGTGGATATCTAATGTTATTTAGAAATTCTAGTATGTAACAAGGTTATCATGTGGATAAATTGCCAACAACCATTAACTTTTCCGAGGCTATGCATCAGAGTGTTACTCAAATATGTTAACCTGCATAAGATGAGCCAATGGAAGTCCACCGAGGACTTATTAACCCATCCGAGGTTGTTTGTCGGAGCGTTGCTCACTTACGAACCTGTATGGAAGGGGTCAGGTGTAATCCACCAAGGACTGTTAACCTATCCAGGATTGTTTATCAGAGTTAAAACTCGACGATGTCAACCCATATGGAAGATGTTAGATCAAATCCCTCTGGGATTGATCGTGCTATGACTAAGATACAACCGAAGTTGTGTATTTCTCGGATCGAGAGCATGAAGTGACTCGAGGATTAGTCATTATACTTTTTAAAGATATCATTTATGTATAAGAAAGTAAGTGAATAATATTTAAGATACATTAATTATGCATGAGTTGAGATGTAATAACATATGTGGATTGCACGACTGGGTGTTACTGGTAGTACTTGCGAAGATTTTTTGCATTCCAAGTCTGCGGCAAGATTTTTCCATCTGAACCCTTGAGCTTGAAGGTTCCAGACTTGATCATGACAGTCACGATATATGGGTCTTCCTAGAGGTGATAGTTTGTTGCGTTGGGGACCATGACCGAAGACTTCAATACTACGCGAGACCAGGTCACCGACGGAGATAGATCGAGGCTCGACTCTCCGGTTGAAGTGGCGAGCAACTCTTTGGCGGTAGGAAGCAGCTCTAAGATGAGCCACATCGCGTGTTTCTGGGAGGAGATCCAAATGTTGTCAGTTTTTCCTCGTTGCTATCTGAGTTGAAAGTCTTAATTCGTGGGTTTGAAACTCCGATATCAACCAAGATAACAGCCTCAGTGCCGAAACACAAGTTATATGGAGTTTTCCCAGTTGGAGTATGCACGGTTGTGCGATAGGCCAAAGGACGTTGTATAACTCTTCTACCCACTGCCCCTTAGCCTTCTCAAGACGAGACTTCAACCCCTTGAGCACCATCCGATTTTTCACCTCTGTCTGACCATTTGTTTGGAGATGCACCACGGCAGTATGCACCAGCTGAATATGAAGATCCTTGCAGAATGATGTGAAGACCCTTCCAGTGAATTGAGTCTCATTATCGGTTATAATCTTTGCAGGGAGCCCAAAGCGACAGATGATATTTTTTCAGACAAATTGTTTGGCATTTGCTTCTGTGATCTTGGCAAGCGGCTCTGCTTCTACCCATTTGGTGAAGTAGTCGACAGCTAAAATGATGAATTTTCGTTGTCCAATAGCTATCGGAAATGACCCCATGATATCTTCCCCCCATTGGGCGAAAGGCCAAGGACTTAGAAAAGAAGTGAGTTACACTGGAGATGCATGTGTAAGATTGGAGAGTAGTTGACAATTCTTGCATTTTTGCACAAACTCTAATGCATCTTGCTTGATCGTGGGCCAGTAGAAGCCTTGCCTCATTATTTTAAGAGCAAGTGCCCTACCACCAAAATGCTCCCCACATATTCTGGAATGAACTTCTCGTAAAGCGTAATCAGCTTCAGAAGGAGGAAGACACTTGAGGTATGAACCTACAAATGCCTTTTTATACAGTTCATCCCCAATAAGGATGAAGTTGGCAGCCATGCGTCGGATGCGAATTGATGTAGTAGCATCATTTGACAGTGTTTCGTCTCGGAGGAAAGAGATGATGAGATCCATCCAAGATTGCTCCCTTGGGTCATCTATAGACATTATCTCCCATGGGCCATGGATGCTAGGAAAATGCATCTCCTCAATATACCTTCTTTTATAGAGATCTCCAGTTGTTGAAGTTGCAAGCTTAGAGAGGGCGTCAGCTCGGGTGTTATGCTCCCGAAGTATATCAATGAGCTGACATGTTTCAATTTGGGCGAGAAGTGTTTTTACCAGATTGAGATATTGCACCAGTTGTGAGTTATAAGTGTCAAATTCTCCTTCTACTTGGGATGCAACGAGTTGAGAATCAGTGTAGATAATCATGTTTCCTACTTCACAGTTGATGACAAGCTTTAATCCGACGAAAAATGCTTCATATTCAACAACATTATTAGTGGCTGAAAATTTAAGTTTTAACATGCATATGTATTTCAAGCATACAAAATGAAAATTATTTTAATTTTGATTTTTATAATAAAAATATTTTTATAAATATTGTTTCTTTTCTTATCAATTTGTTTTATTAATTTTGAAAAAAAAAAGATTGTTCATAAGTTGATCACGTCACCGAGCCTAGGACTACCAACAACCTAAAAAGGTACGGGTCCCCCTCTAGTCTTATGTCGGTGAATGATACTTTCATACTACAGTTCATCAGGTTTCATAATTGAGTCCTGGTGTTGTAGGATGAGATATCATTCTACTCTACCACAGACGTGCCTTTGTCATCATCGCCCTACGCCCCAAAACAAAACCGACATACTTGCGACCTTGCTTGATGACTTCACATATAGCAAAAGGCTATACATGAGCACTTATGTATCAGACATAAGCATAGAAAACCGAACTAAGAAGCAAGGAAAGAAAATAACAAAAATGGGGATGAGAGAGAGGAGAAACTGATCCACCCAAAGGATCGAAGGAAAAATGGTAGAGCAATTCTCAATAATCATATTAAAAAGACCTAAAAAATAGAGCCTAAGGTCCTCGAATCAATCCCAGAATGATATCATTTTCTCACATTTATATAATTGGATCAATCCCAAAAGGGGTATCCTTTCCAAATGATAATTTTATGAATTTCCAAACCCCTTTATGAATTCAATTTATATCAAATTCATAATTTATCAAAAAAAAGTTTCAAGAAATCTTCATATGTCATAAAACAAGAAAGATTAATCCATAAATAATAACTTTTTTTTTTAAATCTCCAAAAACTATGTCAATACCAATCCCATTCAACTTCATCTTTAATCAAAAGCTCTTTTCCCTTTTCTTTTATATCTCATTAAAATGAAATTATTCTTGTAAATATCCATGACCAAGGCAATAGAAAGAGACAACCACCAACCCAATTTACTCCACTAAGAGGTCACAAGTTAAAGCTTACGGGTAAGGCAATAAGGGAGGGGAGAGCTCACGGGTAAGGCAATAGGAATCACAGCCAAGCTCCAAATTCAGCTCACGGGTATGAGCCAAAAGAGAGGAGAACTCACGGGTAAGGCAACAAGAAGAGGAGAGCTCACGGGTAAGGCAACCGGGCTCACATCCAAAACCCAATTAGCTCACGGGTAGGACCAAAAGAGGAGGAAAGCTCACGGGTAAAACAACAGAAAAGGCAGAGCCCACAGGTAAGACAACAAGAATCACAACCAAGCTCCTAATTAGCTCACGGGTAAAGCAACAAGAATCACAGTCAAGCTCCAAATCTAGCTCACGGGTAAAACCAAAAGAGAAGAGAGCTCACGGGTAAAGCCAAAAGAGAAGGGAAACCTCCAACCAAGCCATGCCCAACAAAAATATCAAATTAAATCCAAGGGACAATTCTAAGCAGTAAGAGATTTCAGCCAAAATATAATGCCAAAAGAAGCTTAAACTGAACCCACCAAAAGGGTAAACTAAGCCTAAAGAAATAGTCCAAACATATAAGGAATTTTAACCAACATAACTCACCAAAAGGAGCACAAACTGAGCCTAGTAAAGGCCCAACCCGAACCCAGCAGAAAGGGAAAACCGAGCCCCATGCATAATACAAACCAACTTCAGGCAAGAGTGAGACTAAACTCAAGGAATAATTTTAACAATGATGAATTTCAACTCGAATACAACCTCAAAAGAAGCCCAGCCAAGCCCAACATAAGGAACAAACCAAGCCAACATAAGGACTAACCAAGCCAGCACAGGGGCAAAACTAAGTCAGTACAAAGGGCAAAAACAGAGCAGCATAAAGGCTAAACCGAGCAGCATAAAGACTAAACCGAGCAGCATATGGGTAGAAACCGAGCTAGCACAGGGGGCCAAAACTTAACAGCATAGAGGCTAAATCGAGCCCAACACAGGGGGCCAAACCGAGTTGGCATAAGGATAAACTGAGCCCAACACAAAGGGGCAAACCAAAAAATAACATTCAGTATTTACCCATCTCAAAAGAACAAGAACCGAGCCCAAATAAGGGGGGCCAAAATCGAGCAGCAAAGGGGCAAAACTCAGCCCAACACAGGGGTAAAACCGAAACCATCCACCATAAAAAACAAACTTTGAAATCAAATTCCAGCCATTTATACGTTTTAAAATGATCCAAAACCAAGCTCGGCTTATGGGCAAAAATAAAAACAATGATTCCAGCATTTATCCAGCCCTGCACAACTAAAACCGAGCCCAAGATGGAGAACACCGAACAACATAGAGGCTAAACAGAGCCCCAAGATAAGAGGGTTCCAGCTTTTGTATCAAATAGTGATAGGCAATAGGTAAACAAGAATAAATCCTTTTAAAGCCAACATTTTCCAACATTTATTCTAAGCATGAATAATAATAATAAAAGCTTTGATAATTTCCTCTAACATGCATTTCTAGAGGAGTAAATCTCTTCTCAAAACTACCATTATGATACTTTCAAATATCTCAAGCAAGAGGAATAAAGGCAGCCTATACATGCTCTATTCAAAATTTTATAGGAACTATTCATGCTTAAATTTCAAGAAGCAAGCCCAAATCTTGCTTTCACATGAGATAGGAAGTACTTTCACGCCATCTAAAATAGTGTCAAGTAGAGGAGAGGAAGAGAATACTTTTTAATGCAGATTTAAAGCAAAATACTAAAATAAATTGAAAGAACCACCCCCCCATAGCAATCCTTCCCGAAAGCCTCAAGCAAATAGTCCCCACGGCTTCTAGCTCCCGGCTCTTTAACCACAAGAGTATCAACTAACAGAAAGGAAGAAGAACTCCCCTCGAACAACAAATCAGAAAGAAATAGCTTTCCCCTACAGTAAGAAGAATCCAAGCCTTCTTCTCTCAAAAACCCTCCCTTTCTCTCTCAAAAATTTCAACAACCCAACACAGTAGACTAAGAAACGTTTTATAGGAAGAGAGGAGAGGAGAAAGAGCCACCAACCAGCCTCACTAGCAACAAATCACACAATGGGGTAGTAAATGCCACAGTAAAGAGGGAGACAGTAAAGCCTCAAGAAGGAGAAGGGTCGGCCAGTTCGATTCCCGCAATTGGAGAGCCGAAAAGCCAAGGGGAAGCTCGAGGAGGCAAGCCGTGTATGCGAATCGATAGAAAAAGACTCGAGGAGATGAGCCGCGAGCAAGAATGGCAAGGAGAGCCGCATGGATCCATCGTGGATCTAGGGCACACGGAGGAGAGGGAGACGAGCCGCGGGATCGAGCGGAACGCAAAGCCGAATGAGGGTTTAAGCGTGTAGGTAGAGGTGTAAATAGGATTTAGGTTTAATATAATTATAATTTAAGGGTATTTATATAAAAGAAAGTATTTAATATTTTGAAAAATAAAAATTTAATTTGTGTTTTATTTGTGCGTTGAAACATAACAAAATTGGTATCATTTTTAAGTACTTCTAACATTCTGGATGCGCTGGCGAGGTCCGTTTTGTCGTCGGAGGTTATTTTGACGAATTCATTGATTTGCGTGTCAATTTTCTTGTGTCGGAAATATGAAAATATGAGTATATTTTCCTACCACAATTGGTGTCCCGGAAGCATTGGCGCAGTCCATTTTGTCATTGGAGATCGTCCGGAGAAGTTCACATTTTCACCCGTCCTTTAAGTTTAATTGAAGTCCGACCTCGTGCAATTTTATGAATTTTGTGCATTTGGTGTGTGTATGTGACGATAAAGTCATGACGAGGTTTTCCTATGGCTTGAAATCCTATTGGGAACTTCTCCCTGAGTCTCCACACAATAGCCCTTAACTGCTCGTCCATAAGACGATGGCTTTGAGACCATAAATGCTAGACATCACAGGAAAATAAGAAATGGCTGGAATTTCTAAAAAGGGTGGGTCTCAATTCTAGTTTTCTAGGATAGTCAATAAAACTAGATCCTAAGATCATAAGGAAAGGAGTAATGACCTCAAAAATGAGGTCAACAAGGCTCATTACATTGAGGAATTACCATGTCTCTTTAGATCTCTCGCTCTCCACAAGATCTCTCCCTCAATTCTAAAACCTCTCCACTTCTTCTTCTCTTTGCTGAATTTTCTTCCTCATCTTGATTTTCTTGATCAGATTTTTCTATCTCCTTATGGTGGTGATGCCACCCCCACAAGACCCCTCATCTATTTATAGATAGATGAGACATTCCAAGAGACATGAAAATTACAAGTGTGTCATTTATGTCATAATTAAGAGCCATGAATAAACAACAAGAACACGTAAAATCTTGAGAAATCACCAATAAAGATCTCATGATTCAAAGCTAGACGGCGTATATCCTCACCAAATCTCTTCCGGCCAAATTTCATCAACTTCTCACTTCCAATTCTTAGATTGTTAAGGGGAGGCAATAGAAGCATCTAAGAAGTTCACGTGGTCACAATAGCATTCCCGCAAGCACATGGACACCTGTGCTTCCCGCAACAAAAAACCTCATCACTATTGATATAAAACCCACACACTATATCCTAGCCGTAGATTCAATATAGTAGAATTACACTTATGACCTTTACTTGTACATTCTATTTAAACCATCGCATTGTAAACACCTCCGTAGCAGAATGAATACAAAAATATTAAATATCTATTTATGCATTTAGATCTTTATTCCTCAGATTTTGTACGGTATGCATGCCTTGTTTAAGGCTGACACCTCATTCTGAGCTTTATTGATTATCCAATTAGGTGAATTGAATAAAATTATGCTTTAGCGCAATCTTTTTAAATTGATTTGAGATGTGTGCATCATGTCAAAAGTTGTGCTTGATGAAAGAGAAATGAGACAATTGCCAAAATTGTTCCCTGCTCTTTGTAGGGTTATATTTTAGTCTCAAATCCTATAAAAGTACTAATCTAGTATTAGAATCTTTTAATGGAGGCTAAAATAATTATTCCTGAGAACTATTTTAACTTATATTAAAAAAGCCTAGAGACTAATTTAACACTTTTAAATACTCTAGGAATAAAATGACCACATCTAAATAGTCAATAGACTATTTTGACACGTTACTCAAAGATAAATTTTACAATCCCAACAAAAGTATTACTCTTAATGTCCTATCTTCTTCTCTGTCCCCTCGTCTCAATTTTCAAAAAACAAGAAATAATCTTCTCATGATTCTGCCTCTACCCAAATTTTATGGTTTCTCTCTTCTCCCAAACCACTCCCTTCTTCCTTTACAATTGCCTCTCTAAACCCAACTCAGAACTCCCTTATTCAAAAGACTAAATTCAAGAGGAAAACAATCCATTCAAAGGCAAATTTGAAAGAAGAAAGAGTGTTTATGTATTTAGTTATGAAAAGATACTCACAAATCCCCAACCAATTCTCATGAATTCCGAGCCAGCTAACGCAAAGTTGCACTTTATCGACAAAAATAGCTCAATGTACGGGCGCTCGTCCACCACAGCGACAACTCCTCCTCTACTCGGTCCGAGTTCGAGTGCTCTCACATATTCATCTAGGTTGTGAAGAACTCTCAATCTTGAGCTTGATATTCGAAGCTCTTCGATCAGATATTTCTCAGCGAATGAACCGACCTGATAACCAATGGGATCGTTGCTGTTTATTATAGTATCAATTCCAGTTATAGGTGATGTGAGTTGCCGGACAGTCAGGATCGAAGTCAGGCTGGCCGTATAGCTAGATTGCACTATGAAAACCACAAACAGCCATATTATGAGAACAAGGCGGCCTAAAGTACTGACAGTTGGTTCTCCTGAAAAAGTAAGAAGAAGAGAGAATTGCACGTCAGCAAGAATTTAACACTTTTTTTTTAAATGGGAAACTTACGTATGTAGCAGACAATTCTTATGTATTTACATATTTCACCGAACTTTCATATTTACATAACATGTTGGTGCCTTAATCCTATGCATGAAAAAAGTGTATTTCAGTTTTAGAAAATGATATAGTGATATTTTTATGCGATGTTAAAGATTTGAGTGCTATGTGTGTAAATATGAAAGTTTAGGTGTGAGATACATAAATACATAAGAATTATGTGCTATGTATTTAAATGTCCCCTTTTAATTGAAGATAACATGTTAAAAATAATTTATAATGCCAACTCACTATGGGCAAAAAACAAAGTTGAGAAGCTAAACCTGCAACAGAGAGAATACTTGCACAGGTTAGATGTTGTAAGTACTGTAATTCAAAATAAATAATAATAATTTTCAAATACTAGTCTGAAAAATATGCATGTTTTTGAAAAATGGAAACTTGTATCACATTGAACATAAAATTGAAAAAAACGGAAAGAAAAGGGCAACACATTTAGAAGGGAAATGCTCCAGTACTTTAGGAACTCAATATTTAACTGCATACACTTTGAATTTGCAACAGATTAATCATCATTGATTTATTTTCATATTTTGTTAAATTCATTGCACTTCATGTAGGGGATCTTCAGTCCTCATAAAATAAATAAACATTGACAAGTAATCAATATTGAAATATACCATTGAATTTGGAAAACGATGTTATTAATTTCATAATCATCAATATAAAGTAGCAATGGCAATTTTCTTTGGAGAATAATGATAGAAAACTAAGCAGCTGAAATGATAAATTGCCATTTCTGGCCTTTCAACCGTTCAGAATAATAAAAAAAATATTAAAAATTACATTTTAAGAAGATATTTAAGTTCAATAGAGGCGTTCCCTAAGTTTATCTGAAGCTTACTATTAAGTATCAAGGTATGTTGAATTTGGCTGAATTTCAGGATATCAGGAAGACGAAAAAGAGCACATCCAGTTGTGAAGAAAAAGAATGGTCTTGGAATAGAATGAAAAAGAGAATCAGGTTTCACTATGCAAATGCTTTATCAAAGTGGCCCTTATTGGAATAGTATATTCAATTTTATCTCCTTCGTTTCAAATGTAAAATAAACCTATTAAAAAGTAGCCTATCAAGCTCCAACAACTCTAAATGGACGCAATGAAGGGTTAGACGCTTTATTTTTGTAAGTTTTTAACAAAACTATGACATCTATTGGCTACTTCTTGAACAAATTTTCGATCCATATTATATAATATTCTAAGTTAATTCTAGTAAAAGTGTGAATGTTGAGATGATTGATTGTGTACCATGATTGTGAACAAAAATTATGAATAATTATTGTTGTGCTGGTAAATTTGCAGCCGTCAATTTGTATATTAACGTTTTAGTGTTGTTCGATGATCCGACATACACGCAAGTAAACAAAATTAATGGAAAAGATAGTAGAAGTTTTTGCGTGAAAAATCTGAAAGGGTAAAAACCACGAAACATGACCCAGTCTAAATGATTGCACTATGCTGATGTAACTTACAAGCTTTACTGGCCCTAGAATAGTCGGAAGTAATATTACGCGAGAAGGGCATGAATTTCACAAGGGAAGTGACATAAAACACTAAAGAAGTGGTGGAAACCCGGCTATTGTGAAGACAAGCTGACGGTAGAGGTTGAGTACCAAAAAATCTAGTGCTACCGTCGAAGATGATGGCCAGGAAGTAGAGGTCTTACGGCTACGACGTGATAGTTCAGCGACAACGGCTGTGGTCTGGTTTCAACAGCGGTTTAGGCCAAGCAACATTAGTTCGGTGGCAGCGACAATCAAATGCTAATGGTCCAGTTGCGGCGACTGTGGTCCGACAGTGTTGGTGGCTGATAGTGGCAGCTGCTCCGTCGACAGGGGAACAATACTCCAACAATAATGGTTGTGGTTGAACGATGTTGATTGGGCGATGATGGTCTACAGTAATATCTGGAGATGGTGATCCAGCAATGTTAGCAGCAACATTGTTAGTTAGCAGATTACGGTTGGGGTTGGAGGTATCATCAGGTGATGGTTATCCGATGACGATGGCGGTGGCCCTGCGACTATGGTTTGGCTATAACAGAGGTGTCAATCGAGCAATAGTAGCCCCCAAAGTAGATTAAATCATTATATATCTTGAAGAATGATAGTTAATGCTAGATGATGATGGCGGTCGCCGCCCCTTCCCTCAACATATTCTACCACTCCTCTAGCGGAAGTTACGTCGATAAGCTTAATTGTGCAATATTGCTTTCGGCTAGCCAAAAGCTGATGAAGTTTTGTAACATATATCGGCATGGTGGAACTATTTCAACAAGGCTAAGTCCCCTGGGTTTTATCTTTCAAGTTTTCCACGCAAAAACTGTTGAGAAATTTAGGGCGAAGAAAAATAAGAATCAACACAAATCCAGAAGAACACACAGAGATTTAACGAGGTTCAACAAAGATGCATACGTCCTTGGGAGCAGAGCGGCGAATTTACTATTTCAAAGGAGTCCATTACATACCCATAGGGTTACACATCATATATATAGATAAAACTCACAGATAAAATTACTAACACGCCATCGCTTCCCCCAACCCACTAAATTTCAAGAGACATCTCTTCAATTCCAAGAGACACTCCTCTTCGTTCCAGGAGATACACCTCTTCAATTCCGAGAGACTCCAAATTCTGGTATATGAGTCATACCTAATAAATCTTCACATTGGCGAATATTCAACCACTTAGGAGAAATACATATACCTAACAAATCTCCACATTGACGAATATCCATCCTCTTAGTAGAAATACATCATGGAGTTTCTTATACCGAAGTGGGTTGGGCAATCATGCCGTCTAACAATTGCAAACATTCAACAAGTTCAAGCAATGCAAGAACTTGTTAATAGTACCTAGCTTGGTGAACATATCTGCTGCATTTTCATCATATGATTAAACAAAGTGAACTTCACCAACAACTGTACTCCCCAACAGTTTATAGATATTATCTGCAGTAAACTTTTCTTTCATCACAGTCAATTCACTCATAACAATTCTATGTAAAGTGCCCAAGGAAATTAAATTCTTCTTTAAATCTGGAATATGTCTTACATCACATAATGTTCTGACAGTGTCGTCATACATCTTAATTCTGACTTTGTCAACACCAACAATATTGTAACATCTATCATCACCCAAATAGACTGAACCCGAATCAGATAACATGTATAAAGTAAATCATTCTCTGTTAGGTGTTATGTGATAAGAGCATCCTGAATTAAGAATCCATGCATCCTTCAACTGAGTTGTTGTAACTGAAAGTGCATCACCATCACTGTAATCTGTAATGTCACTCTGCACCATATTCATGGACTTGGAAGATACATTATGTTTCTCATCAAACTGCTTCTTGAGTTGTTGTAACTGAAAGTGCATCACCATCACTGTAATCTATAATGTCACTCTGCACCGTATTCATGGACTTGGAAGATACATCATGTTTCTCCTTCTTGAGCTTTGAACAATCTCTCTTCATATGTCCCGGCTCCTTGCACTTGTAGCACTAAATCGTCTTTCTGACTTTCGGCTTTGACATGAAATTTCACATTTTAGAACTCCCCTTCTCCTTCCTTCCACAATCTTGATTGCCTTTAGCATATAAACAATTATCATGAGAGCTTTCCCCTGCATTCAGATTCTGCTGGTTGTGAGTCATCAATGCTGTAGTAATCTCATCAATTTTGATTGTTTTTTCTCATATGTAAAAGTAGTCACCGGATGTTCATAGGAGGAAGACAATGAACACAACAGAATCATTGTTTAGTCTTCATCCTCAATACTCATATCATTAAACTAGTCGATAAAAGTAGTTTACTTGTGTATTGGATCTTCGTACAACACTGAGACGTTTATATATTACTATATCTCCACAAATTTACTAGCACAAAACAATTATATTAGAGGAATTCAATTGGAGTGATATCCATTGAGGACATGATAATTAAAAAAAAAATCTTAGAAGATTTTAACATGCAAACTAAAAGGCAGAAAATGCACCATTAAACTAGTCGATAAAATTAGTATTAGAATGAGAGGGTGTCGTCCTGAAGCAGCATATTAAAACGTTACTCAAAATAATTTAGAAATAATAAATTTAAAAACTCAGACAGCACTCAGCAGAAAATGAGGATAAATGGGATAATTCGTTTAATGATAACTAATTGATTATACTTATAAGCTAATACTAAAGAAAAAAATGAATTCAAAGGAAATAGATCAAATAGCAATTCAAATTGAATCCAGCATGTGAGGTGTAGAGCTCAAATGTTCAGTATAGAATATTTACTTTGACATGGAAAATAATTCATACATTTGTGTCAACTAAAAATGGAAATAATATGAAAATAACTAGGGGAAAGGTACAAAATTCAGAAAAGCTTAAGGTTGTACAATTGAATTTCAACGAGCTGCAAAGCAAATAGAATGTTTGGTTGGCTATAAATTTGATACATTATCTCCGCAACAAAGA
>JXCR01080797.1:128395-149785 GCA_002079205.1 Phalaenopsis hybrid cultivar
GGCTGCAAGAAAGCCCAAGCGCTTGATTCACGTTCCTTCACAGAAGTTAGTATGACAAGCCCAGCTTCAATAAAGGGCTGCGTAAAATCTGCAATCCTCGCCCGATCCATAGTAATCGCAATATCCCCTACGGCAGCATCAAAATCCTATAAGACGAAAACCAAAAGAACAAAACTAACTCAGTTTTTCGCCTCAGCATTCATACAAGTCTATTATTATCCTCTTGAAAACTCACATTTGCCTGAACTTTCTCAACAAGCTCTGTGTAATTTGGATTTACACTTCCAATCCCAAAAGGTATGAATCTGTAAGCAACAGGATAAGGCAAAAGATTTATTGCAGCAGTAAACACATCTATGCAGTAACCCTTCATTGTATCAGAACCTCTGTCCTTAGAGACAAATTCTGGGAAGCTATGTCGATTTGGCACTCCAATTCTCAACTCCAGCCCATTATTAGGGAACACCCACCCGCGGGGCTTTATTGCTGTCTGACCCGGCCATATAACATCGTATAGTTTTTGATTTATGCTGGACCGATTTGGCGGCTTGAGGTACAGTATTTCAGGAGTCTCAGTAGACAAACCAGAATAGTTTGACCAGTATCCTATGCTCCTTGATCCAGTTCCCACAATGTTAAGGATATCATAAGCAGGATGAATAATATTTCCATCAGAATCAAGCTGGAAATGGCCAGTAACACCATCAAAAACTGAACTTTTTATCTTCTCCAGCAAAAGATTTCCCTCGCCAAACACGCTTAGAGCTTCGAGGTTCAGAACTCCATCATCAACATCTTCCAATCTTGAATCATTATAAAATGAAATGGCTCCACCATCATCAAAAAAAGTATCCAATGCATGTGCTACCATCCACACTGAATCATAAGCATATAGGCCATATGAATTGAGTCTAAAATTTACAGCTTTATCGTCATTTTCAAACTTGCTCCACTTCGAAAGAAGACTCTTTTTCCTTTCTGTGTCTGCCGTATGTTGTCTTAGGGAAAGCACACCTTCCATGGTAAGCATGATTTCAGAATCTAGAGGGGAAGATGAATCTAAGAGAGAAGAAAGCCAGTCTGTAGCTATCCAAGCATATCCTTTTATCATCATTCCCAGATAATGAGCCACTGATAAAACTTTGATGCCGGAGTCCGGATTCGTGTGAAGAATGATTACCCGAGACTCCATTAGAGCCACTTTCACAAGCAAATCTGAAATTCTGCTCCTTTCGGGTTCCGGCGGCAAGGCGGCCTTGTAAGAGATCTTATAATTCCTTTCTGCGAGCTCATCGCTCAATGCAGCCACCCCATTTCTTCCATAGTCGTCATCTACAAAGATGACAATAACCTCCCTCCACTGAAAATAATCAACCAAATCAGCAATGGCAGCCATTTGAAATTTATCACTCTGTGTTGTTCTGACAAAGAATGGATACTGGAGAGAAGAAAGAGTGGGATCAGTAGCTGAAAATGAGAGCATTGGAACTTTGAGCTCATTCGCAACATGTGTGACAACATGAGCAACCACAGATGACTGTGGGCCAATTATTGCCACAATATCAGTCTCCATGAACTGCAAAGCTGTAATTAGAATTCAGTCCCATAAGAAAAAAACATATATTTAGATTATAAATGTGTATAAATTGAATGGTGGAAGAAAGTGGGATTCTGATACCTTCGACAATAGCGACGAATGCATTACAGTTTGAGTCTTGCTGATGCACCACCAGTTTTGTCCCTCGAAGAACAGATGGGTCAGAGTTAACGTCCTTCACTGCAACATTAATGGCGACCCTAGCAACCCTACCGATGGTTGAGTTCAAAGCTAAAATCGCCCCTATGTTTACAGTAGCAGGCCTTGAATAATTGTTTTTGCAGACTCCAGTTTCCCACAGGTAAGAACAGATGAAAAGAAAAATAAGCAGAACCAGCTTCATACTGTAATCACTGCCATGAAATTTAAAAATGTTTAATAAAAACTGCAGGCGGAGTACTAATGGATAAGAATCAAGGAAATCTTATTAAACTGTAAAACCCATAAAATCTCTTTAGCAGGAGTGGCGAAATACCAATATTTAATCGAGAAAAAGACACAACCCTTCATCCCCTCTAATCCTAAACCCAGAATCTTTTGGTGATGATACTGGAAAAGGAGGGGAGAGCTCAAAGAGAAAAAGTAAAAGAAGACATGAGCTTAAAACAGAAAAGTTTGTCCATTCACCATTGAAGAGGTCTGAGGATACTGAGTTTAAGGTGAAAGTGAAAGAACATAACTCACCTGCACAAGAGTGACAAAAGGATGGAGGTTTTAAGTTCCGGAAAGCTTGTCGTTTGAAGCTGAAGCTGGTCCCGATGACTCTGTAGCAGAGGGAGGGAGACGAACAGGAGCGATAGAGCCTCGTGTTGAGTAATTCTTTAAGGATTTTGAGAGGTGGAAAGGAATTGGGAGCAACTGAGAGGCGAATCACAGAGAGCACATTTAAGACGTGATTCTTGCTTTAGGTGGTGAAGGAAGGAACCAGGAGATGGAAGATGAAGTCAGTGAGGGAACTTTCACATTAAGGCCCTGTAATTTCAAAGTTTAATTCTTTGAAAGGATTAAAAAGAAGAAGGGATATTTGCATACAGATCCTCCCAAACATTAATATTTACAAATTAATCATATATGTGATTTTTTTGAACCAGGGTGGTTTTGCAATGAATTTTGATATTTGAGTTAGAATTTGAAAAATGGATCAAAAAGGATGCTAGATTTATAAATAGCAAGTTCGTTTGGGGTGGTCTGTCTGTAATTAGGGCTGTCAAAATGGCGCGAACAACTTCATTAAGAAACTCGTGTTTGACTCGTTTGCAAAGTTAACAAACCAAACACAAACATTTTTTTTGTGTTTATAAACTGACGAACAAGAACTAAGATTTGTTCATTCGTGTTCGCTCATTTTGGCTCGAAATACTATATATGTATATATTGATGAGTACTATTTTGAAAAAAGTTATTTGACTACAATGCTACAAAGATTTATAATCAATTACAATTATTAGTTAAAAAAATAAAAAAATATTAAAATATTTTAAAATGATATTTTAATATATAAACAATAAGATTTAAATCTTGCCTCAACCCTTAATATCCTACGGTTGCGTGAATCGGGTTGTCAAAACGACTCATTGTTCGCAAACAACTCGTGTTGGGCTCACCAAGCAAACGAGCTGAACACGAACATACTTTTTCTGTTTGAAATATAAACAAGTCAAACACGAACAATGATATTTTTTAACGAGTCGAGCACGAGCTAAGCCTGACCCCGCTTGTGTTCGGCTCGTTTACACCCCTATCCCTAATTGCCCCACAATATTAACATGTTAAATATTAAAAAAATGTTTAAATAAAATTCGGCTCTAATTTAATTTAAGCACAAACAGTTTTTATAGGGTCATTTACGTAAATACGGCAAAGTACTTTAGCATTATATATCTAACACTTAAATTTTCATATTTATAAGCATAACACTCAAATATCATCATTAAAGTGTTAGATGTGTGATATACACATTTTTATAGATAGATATGATATATTAAAGTGTTATAAGTGTAAATATCAAATTTAGGTGTTAGATATGTAAATACATAAGAATTGTGTGGTATATCCGTAAATATGTAAACTTTTCCTTAAGCTAACTATGCAAAATTAAAAAAAAGGGGGGCAATAACATAGAGACCACCCAAAACTTTCTATTTACAAATCTATCACTTTCTTTACTCTAATTTTTCAAATTTTTTACTCAAATATCAAAATTCATGGTAAAACCCCGGCCCTTATTTTTCATTTTTATAAAATTCTCAATAATTTGGTCATGACACGCGTAAATACATCAATTCGATAGTTCAAAAAAATCTTATTGTATTTTTATTTCATATGGAATAAATTAAAAAATTTATTATATGTAATATTTGATTGAAAAAATAGAAGATTCATGAAGTCAAATTGATATTATGTGAATAATATATGCGATTTGTAAAGCTTGTTCTTACCCAAATTTCAATAAACAATTAAATTTTGACTTTATTCATGACCGAACCATTTAAACCATATTAAATTTTTGCTTGGACGGTTCGGTTTTATCTAAATTTGGTTTGTTTCGGTTTTCTGGATTATGGATTTCAGTTAAAATCGGTTTGACCAATTTTAAAACCGGTCAATCCGAACTGACCAAATGCTCACCCTATTTCAGGGAATATTGATTTGGGACCCAACAATTTTTTGCATGTATATTGAAGACTCTTTACATCTTTTGAGATTGCAGGTTAATTGATCTATTTTGGTCCCTCCGCCGCAATGTGTTATGACACCGACCAACGATTCTTTTGAGATAGTTGGGAAGGCTGACATTGTCCCTGCCCCCTAATGAGAGTTGATACTGTGAGGCTGCCGAAATTTCAGGTGAATTTGGACTTATAAATAAGTTTAAATTTTGAAATTTTTTAGCTTATAAAATAAAAAAAAATGTTAATCATTTGAAATTTTGAGCTTTTAAAATGCAGGCTATGAGAATTTAAAAAGTATTAAAATCTCTAGCTTTTGAGATTTGAATAATTTAGGCTCATAGGATTTAAAAATAATTCAAACTTAGAAATTCTGAAATTTTAAATCCTCGCCACCGGATTAACAACAGACCTGCTAGCAAATAGAATGTGGTAAAATGCTTAAAATAAAAACCTATATGCATGCTCTTTGATTAATCCATGTCTTACATCATGTAAATTGTCTTAAGCCACCAAATGTTCCAACTAAACTAACTCAAATATATGAAAATTGAAAGGCCACATGTGCTATAATTAATATATTGAATGCTCAAATATTTGGTTCGAGAAGATTGCGTGGGCTAATCGAGCCGTCTTGCCTATAGGATAGGGTTGTAAGTCTCACCCAACTAGTCCATTCCTCCGCACAATGACTGAAGTAGGCGAGTTTAGTAATTTAGAAATAAACGTCCAAATCTTAAAATAAAAATTTACAAGTCCAAGTCACTTAGTTTGGTCCTCCCCCTCATAAGGACTAGAGTTGGCGAGTCTAATAGTTGTGAAATAAATGTCTAAATCCTAAAATAAATATTTATAAGTTCAAATCCCCTAGTTCGATGCTCCTTATAAGGATATAAGTCGACATGACTCATAACCTAAAAGTTTAAATTAACAAAATTAAATACCTCATTCAAATACAAAAGTTTAAAATGCTTAGATCCCTGCTGATGACCTTATTGATCAAATATTTCAACGAGATAGGTCAATCTTTTAAATTAATATTTCAATGTAATCAACTAAAATACTCAAGCTAAAATTAAACCACTTAAAACTTAAAGCAAACCACATCCACCCTCTGCAACAGTTTCTCCAGCATAACAAACTTTTGATTGACTTTAGGTCACAAAGAGCTAATGTCATATTAATTGCATTCATATATTTACAATCAAAGTAACTGCATGTCAGTAAGGAAGTGGCCCGAGTTCTCTGTCCGCGTGGTTCTGTAGTTAAATGACATCATAAAGTAGCTATTATGACCAGAGCCCTTTGACTGAGTGGTTGTCCCAAATTACACCATTATATTACAATTACGATTGCAACACATATATCATACAACGACTTTCAATCTTTTAACTTGTGAATCATAATGATATAATTGATTGACAAAATTTTCTATTAGCTAAGACAAAGGTAAATTTATCCCCTTAGATGAACATCCACCCTAGATCTACAAAGATATCTTGGACAACACACCTCATAGTTGCTGACAGGGATTCTTCAATCAGGTTGAGTCCACTACCATCTCTGGCTAAGTAGATCATGGACCATGATGACCCGAGATGACGTAACCATGGGATCTTAATCAGGTTTTAGTCTTCACTCTCCCACCATTCACCTTAAGCTCCAAGTGATAGATTTTACAAATTGAAATCCTAAGTCTGCTTGTATTATATATTAAATATTAAATTCTAAATGATTAGCCTTAATCGAATGTGCACTCCCATTGTCAGGATGAGTAATTAACCATAAGAATTTGCGCCTATGAGAACCTCGAACTCCATTTCAAAAAATCCTCTCTAAGACCGAAATTCATCATAGCAAATCAAAATCAAACTCAAATAAAATATCAAAAGCATGCTTGTTCTTATCTATTAATATCAAGATCAAAATATGTCACATCAAATTAAATAGGAAAAAAAAAATCTAAAAAAAAAAAAAAAACACAAGATATAAAAAATCTCTCCACTTGTTAACGTTTGAATTGGAGGTTTCCACAAAGAATATTGCGGCAGCCAAATGTTTAAATATTCATATTCCACGTTATTTATTAAAAAAAATATGCTACAAGATGTAAATTTCTAATTTTCTTCTATTGATGCCCCTCAAGTACAACTTACCGTTGGCTGATGATTCAAAAAAGTCGGTTTTATGTAAAAAGATTTACATACATATCCTAGAATTGTTATGTATTTTTATATCTAAACATCTATATTTTAATTTTTTTATATTTAATTATTATATTTATGCTTTAAAAAATAGTGGTTTTACTCTTTTTTTAAATTAAATTAATGATATTTTTGTGCTAAAAGTTTATTTTTAAATTTAGAATTGTTTTTAGGGTAATTTACACGCATGCCACCAAAATTTTTTATATTTATATATTAAACACATAGATGTTAATATAAAATAAAAATATCATTATTATATAAAGTGAAATACTAATTTCTTGCGTAAATTAATGATGCAAAAGTAATAAAAATGTAAATATTAAAAAAATGATGTTATTTATGTAAATAGATATTAGTCGTGTGGTATGTTGGTAAAAATTTTTTATTATTTTTAAATCCCCAGAGAATTCTTGTCACGTGGAAACTTAGTGGAGCAGTTCTGGAATTTGGTAAAAGGTTGTATGCATCACGGGTTGCACGTGCTACGTGAGAGCTTTTCAACGAATAAAAAAAAGTCGCAGAATATTGTTGAAATCTCAAAAAACAGTACTTAAAAAAAAAAAAAAAAAAAAAAAAAAAAATTTTTTTAACCACATTAAAATTTCGAATTTGCACTGGAAAAACGAATAAAGCCTGTACTAANTATTTGTGAAATTTCATTTTGCTATTAAGGCTCCTTTGGGGGTGGCGGTGCATTTTACCTGTGTTCTAATGCTGTGTTTTCCCATCAGACCTGACTACATGCGATGACTGCCAGAAAATTATAGTTAGACTTTTTATTATTATTATTTTTTGAATAATCACCATAACTTTTTGAACAATAGTTTTTTTTTTAACAGCTTCACAGTTGATTCTTCAAATAGCTACAACTACCCCCTAATAGACCCGTAAGTCTGAGATTTGGGCAGACGATTTGTGCAGACGACTGCTATTGTTCTTGGCCCACTCCGCCTCTTATTTAAAGACTCAAGTAGAAGGGCTAATGTTATATATCCAAGGGCATATACATACATATCACCCAATTCCTATGCATTTACATATCTAACACCTAAACTTTATTTTATGCATTTATAAGACCCAAATCATTCATATCACATAAAAAAATATCACCATCTTGACTAAGGTGGCATACATATATAAATTGAAGTATAGATGTTAGATATGTAAATACATGGAAATTGAGTTGTATGCATGTAAATCTTATTATACTTATATATAGTAAAACTTAATGAGTGCAAGATGTAAAACAAATCTAAACCAGCATGTATATAATTGAGTCAGAAATTACATGGTGGGTTCAAAGTGAGAGGCAATTCCATATTGTAAATAAAACTTCACTGAGGTCCAACTAACACTCTATTAACTCAGGCAAATCGCCTTGGTGAGCTTGGGAAACTTCTCATATTTGTCCCCACAACCAAATGTACTTCGGTTGATCAATTTTCAGCCAGATGATCCAATTTAAGTGATAATTTGATGTGTATAAAGCTATTTTCATGGGCATGGAAACTTCTATTGTATATAAATTCCAAATGATCTTTTATTATCTTCTTTTGTAATTTGCAAGGATGACACATTTGGGTAGCCACTTTATCATCTTATTTTCCTCTGGCATGAGCATTTAATATTTTATGCCTAAGAAACAAAATATTGAACTATGCTGTTGTGGGATTCTGATTTATCCATGAATTCACAATACCAAGAAAAGAAATATAAAAAGAATTTGGAGCACAAAGAATAGAGGTGAAAAAAATTAGAGAGATGAGAATTAGCTTTTCCCCAATCTTGAAATCTCCCTCTATTACATTGATCATTATTAGTTATAGAGGGATTGATTTACATATTAACAAATAATACATTTATTGTACATAATTCCCAAAGAATCAATTATCCATCTTTTCTCTTGCTTCTTCTCTAACTTGTCCGGATAACACATTTTGCCAGCCATCCTATGGTGTTTCACTTCTAGTAATGCTCGTCGGCCTATTCAAACAAGANTAATACATTTATTGTACATAATTCCCAAAGAATCATTTATCCATCTTTTCTCTTGCTTCTTCTCTAACTTGTCAGGATAACACATTTTGCCAGCCATCCTATGGTGTTTCACTTCTAGTAATGCTCGTCGGCCTATTCAAACAAGAGGCTAGCTAGCAGGGCCCATCTAGTTATCTCGAGGGTTTCTACCTCAAAGTCGTGCATATACCGGTACGAGTTGATCTCCTAAAGAGGTTAGTTAAGTTGTTGGGGTCGAGTAGTGGAGGCCGACCATCTTAAGCAAACTATCCTATCGGGTTCCTGGGCCGAATTTCTTGGTCGGATTGATCTGGCCGAATTGTCTTCGTCGGCTCGACGAGTTGACTAACTTCATCCCTTAAACCCGATCCAGAGGCTTCTTAGTATATAGCTATCAACTAAATAAGCTATTAGAAGCTCATCATCTATTTTTTTCTAGAGGAATATCCTAACAAGGGTGTAATTTTTTTTTTCTTTATTTAATATAATTTTTAAAGATTCTAACTTCCAACCTCATCTTTAGAGTTAATGGACAATATCATTAGANGAGCAAACTGTCCTATCGGGTTCCTTGGCCGAATTTCTTGGTCGGATTGATCTGGCTGAATTGTCTTCGTCGGCTCGATGAGTTGACTAACTTCATCCCTTGAACCCGATCCAGAGGCTTCTTAGTATATAGCTATCAACTAGATAAGCTACTAGAAGCTCATCATCTATTTTTTTCTAAAGGAATATCCTAACAAGGGTGAAATTTTTTTTTTTTTTCTTTATTTAATATAATTTTTAAAGATTCTGACTTCCAACCTCATCTTTAGAGTTAATGGACAATATCATTAGAACCATGCCCAACAATGACCAAAATATTTTGGTTGGGCGTAAAAAAAATGCAATTTTAGTAACATTTCTTACATGGATGAATTTGCATGTCTAATTGCGCTTTGGATGGATCTTCCCCTCTTCTGACTTACGGGGGACAGTTTGCAGACGTACCTGCAACCTGGTTTGCTTCTAAAAGTTGAAGGTGGAAAAATTGAGCATCTGCAGTGATCATTGAAAATGTCATGGCCATGATATGAGCAAGATTAACATAAAGTTAGAACAATAAGTTGTATATTTTTATACGAATTCAGAACAATAGAATAGTGTTTAGGACCGCTTACAAGAGACAAAGTATGTACCATAAGAATAACTTCATAAATAAGAAGTTCAGGAGAAGCATTCAATTCTAGCTCGTTAAATAAGGAAAGTTACAAAATCTCATTTAAAATAAAATTTCTTGTACAGTAATCTCNAACTTCAGCTCACAAAGAGCTAATGCCATATTAATTGCATCCATATATTTGCAATTACAGTAACCGCATGCCAATAAGGACATGACCCGAGACTTCTGTCCGCATGGTTCTGTAATCAAATGACATCATAAAATAACTGTTATGACCAAAGCCCTTTAACCGGGTGGTTGCCCCAAATGACACCATTATATTATGATTACGATTACAGCATATATATTCTATAACGACTTTCTATCATTTAAGTTTTGAATCATAATGGTATAATTGATTGACAAAATTTTTTATTAGTGGATCTACAAAGATATCTTGGACGACATAACCCATAACTGCTGACAAGGATTCTTCAATCAGGTTGAGTCCACTATCATCTCTGGCTAAGTAGATCATGGATCATGAGAACCCAAGATGACGTAACCAAAGGATCTTGATTAGGTTTCCTTCATTCTCCGAGCATTAGCTTTAAGCTTCAAGTGATAGATTTTACAAATTGAAATCCTAAGTCCTCTGCTATTATATGTTAAATATTCAATTCTAAATAATTAGTCTTAATCGAAAGTGCATTCCCATTATCGGGAGGAGTAATTAATCATAGGAGTTTGTGTTGTGTAATTTAGGGTGAAACAATACAAATACAGAAGAAGAACACAAAGATTTAACGAAATTCAGCAAAGATGCCTACATCCTCGGGAGTAGAGCTGCGAATTCATTATTTCAGAAGAGCTACATACCCATAGGGTTACACATCTATTTATAGATAAAACCAACAGATAAATTTACAAACACACCATCGCTCCCACCAACCCACTAATCTAAGAGATACACCTCTTCACACTAAGAGACACTGTTTTTCATTCCAAGATACATACCTCTCCATTTCAAGATACTCCAAATTTCCTGATATATGAGTCATACCTAATAATTTCTGCCTACGAGAACCTCGAACTCCATTTCAAAAAATCCTCGCAAAACTCAAATTCATCATAGCAAATCAAAATCAAACTCAAATAAACTATCAAAAGCATGTTTGCTCTTATCTATTAATATCAAGATAAAAATATGTCATATCAAATTAAATAGAGAAAAAATAATAAAATCACAAAAATAAATCAAAATCTCAAAACAAAAGACAAAAAAACTCACAGTCTAACACCAGCAAAATAAATAAAAATATAAAAAAAATATCTCCACGTGTTAACGTTTGAATTGGAGGTTTAAAAAACATTCTACAAGTTTTCTTCTACTGATGCCTCTCAAGGACAACTTACCATTGGTTTATCAGTTTTATGTAAAAAGATTTACATACATATCCTAGAATTGTTATGTATTTTTATATCTAAAATCTATATTTTAATTTTTTTATATTTAATAATTACATTTATGCTTTAAAAAATTGTGGTTTCACTTTTTTTAAAATTAAATTAATGATATTTTTGTGCTAAAAGTTTATTTTTATATTTAGAATTGTTTTTAGGGGCATTTACATGCATGCCACAAAATTTTTTATATTTATATATTAAACACATAAATGTTAATATCAAATAAAAATATAATTATTATATAAAGTGAAATACTAATTTCTTGGGTAAATTAATGANTTTATATTTAGAATTGTTTTTAGGGGCATTTACATGCATGCCACCAAAATTTTTTATATTTATATATTAAACACCTAAATGTTAATATCAAATAAAAATATAATTATTATATAAAGTGAAATACTAATTTCTTGGGTAAATTAATGATACAAAAGTAATAAAAATGTAAATACAAAAAAAAAATGATATTATTTATGTAAATAGATATTAGTCGTGTGGTATGTTGGTAAAATTTTTTTTTATTATTTTTAAATCCCCAGAGAATTCTTGTCACGTGGAAACTTAGTGGAGCAGTTCTGGAATTTGGGAAAAGGTTGTATGCATCACGAGTTGCACGTGCCACGTGAGAGCTTTTCAACTAATAAAGAAAAGTCACATAATACAAATAAAAAAAATAAAAAACATTGAGATTTAATATTTGTGAAATTTCATTTTGCTATTAAGGCTCCGTTTGGGGGGCGGCGGTGCATTTTACCTGTGTTCTCATACTGTGTTTTCTCGTCAGACCTGACTACCTGCGATGACTGTCAGAAAATTACAGTCAGACTTTTTATTATTATTATTTTTTGAATAATCACTGTAACTTTTTGAATAATAGTTTTTTCTTTAGCAGCTTCACAGTTGCTTCTTCAAATAGCTACAGCTGCCTCAAATAGACCCGTAAGTTTGAGATTTGGGCAGATGATTTGTGCAGACGACTGCTACTGTTCTTAGCCCACTCAGCCTCTTATTTAAAGACTTAAAGTAGAAGGGCTAATGTTATATATATCCAAGGGCATATACATATATATCACCCAATTCCTATGTTTTTACATATCTAACACCTAAACTGTATTTTATGCATTTATAAGACCCAAATCATTCATATCACATAAAAGAATATCACTATCTTGACTAAGGTGGCATACATATATAAATTGAAGTATAGATGTTAGATAAGTATATACATGGAAATTGAGTTGTATGCATGTAAATCTTATTATACTTATACATAGTCAAACTTAATGAGTGCAAGATGTAAAACAAATCTAAACCAGCATGTATAGAATTGAGTCAGAAATTACATGGTGGGTTCAAAGTGAGAGGCAACTCCATATTGTAAATAAAACCTCACTGAGGTCCAACGAACACTCTATTAACTCAGGCAAATCGCCTTGGTGAGCTTGGGAAACTTCTCATATTTGTCCCCACAACCAAATGTACTTCGGTTGATCAGTTTTCAGCCAGATGATCCAATTTAAGTGATAATCTGATGTATAAAGCTATTTTCATGGGCATGGAAACTTCTATTTTATATAAATTCCAAATGATCTTTTATCATCTTCTTTTGTAATTAGCAAGGATGACACATTTGGGTAGCCACTTTATCATCTTATTTTCCTCTGGCATGAGCATTTAATATTTTATGNCACTTCATTTGGGCATCAAAATGACCAAAAATATGGCAAAACTAAGAAACGGGAACCACTGGGTACTTCACCACTTTCCCCCTTTTTGTCGTACTAGCATGAGATCTATAACACACTTTGTTGTTGACAACTAGCCGAGGCTATCTTTGGAAAGCTCACAGTGAGCAGTTATATGAAGGCAAAGA
This sequence comes from Phalaenopsis hybrid cultivar, assembly GCA_002079205.1. Lineage (NCBI taxonomy): Eukaryota > Viridiplantae > Streptophyta > Magnoliopsida > Asparagales > Orchidaceae > Phalaenopsis > Phalaenopsis hybrid cultivar. The sequence goes on from JXCR01080797.1 coordinate 141,366, forward strand.
ATCACAAAGAAATAAGATGGATCATGAGCAATTTAACAATGAAAATTTAAAAACATAAACTATTTGAGCTTCATGAACTTTTCTTGTGGCAAAATTATGATTAATTTACATCATTTGATAAGCCTTAAAGGGATAAACAATTCGCCTCAAAATGACAAAGAATTGCCACTACTTTTTGATAGCCTGAAACTTTTGTAAGAAACATTCAGGAACTAGTGCGACTCCTATAAGCCTCTGATTTACGAAACAATCGGTCTTCCCCCCACCTGCGGAAAAAAATCAATGAATTAATTAAATAAACATTAGAAACCATTCTCTTTTTCCATGTCTTCCTTTTTTTCCCAGTTTTATCCATTCTCACCCGATCATACATAAGACAGGCTGTCAGCTGCACATCTCTCTCTCTCTCTCTCTCTCTCTCTCTCACACACACACACACACACACACACACATCCTCCCCCCTAAATTCCATCCTCTCCTTGCAAACATGCATCATCCTTGCACAAGTTATATAGAGTCAACCTCACCATCTTGCGTAATCCCATCTTTCTTGATGTGATTGAGAGTTTATTATTTCTTATTTTGTGTTAATTACTGTAGGTGTTCTTTTATTGTCAGGGTAGATACAAAAACTGCTCATCCAGATGCTCCATTTACCAACCATACAGGTCTTTCGTCACACATGAAAGACCTAATTTTGATTTTCACAACATATACACTACACATCTTTTTTAACATGATGGTAAAGGTCAGCAAGTTTTTGGGCACACCGTTGCAAAGGACAATGAGGAAGCATTGTTGAAATATACCTAAAATTGGGAATTTTTCTTTAAAAACAGAATTAATGCAACTAAAATGAAAAATAAGCAGTAAAAATGGAAAAATATGAAGAACGAGCAAATGATGGATGAAAAGGGACTCATAAATTTGGGCTACTTACCATTGAATGCCGGTAAGAACACCTCACTGCCTCATGGAATACTAAGGATTCAAATAGGACGTGAAAATGAAATGAAAGAACCCTATTTATACATAAATTCTTCCCTCGCTGAACCAGCTAAGCATTAGTGTGAACAAAATANGACTTCAGCTCACAAAGAGCTAATGCCATATTAATTGCATCCATATATTTGCAATTAGAGTAACTGCATGCCAATAAGGACGTGACCCGAGACTTCTGTCCACGTGGTTCTGTAATCAAATGACATCATAAAGTAGCTGTTATGACCAGAGCCCTCTAACCGGGTGGTTGCCCCAAATGACACCATTATATTATGATTACGATTACAACATATATATTCTATAATGACTTTCTATCATTTAAGTTTTGAATCATAATGGTATAATTGATTGACAAAATTTTTTATTAGTGGATCTACAAAGATATCTTGGACGACATAACCCATAACTGCTGACAAGGATTCTTCAATCAGGTTGAGTCCACTATCATCTCTGGCTAAGTAGATCATGGATCATGAGAACCCAAGATGATGTAACCAAAGGATCTTGATCAGGTTTCCTTCATTCTCCCAGCATTAGCTTTAAGCTTCAAGTGATAGATTTTACAAATTGAAATCCTAAATCTTCTGCTATTATATGTTAAATATTCAATTCTAAATAACTAGTCTTAATCGAAAGTGCATTCCCATTGTCGGGAAAAGTAATTAATCATAGGCGTTTGTGTTGTGTAATTTAGGGTGAAACAATACAAATACAGAAGAATAACACAAAGATTTAACGAGGTTCGGCAAAGATGCCTACATCATCGGGAGTAAAGCTGCGAATTCACTATTTCAGTAGAGCTACATACCCATAGGGTTACACATCTATTTATAGATAAAACCAACAGATAAATTTACAAACACACCATCGCTCCCACCAACCCACTAATCTAAGAGATACACCTCTTCACACTAAGAGACACTGTTTTTCATTCCAAGATACATACCTCTCCATTTCAAGATATTCCAAATTTCCTGATATATGAGTCATACCTAACAATTTCTACCTACGGGAACCTCGAACTCCATTTCAAAAAATCCTCGCAAAACTGAAATTCATCATAGCAAATCAAAATCAAACTCAAATAAACTATCAAAAGCATGTTTGTTCTTATCTATTAATATCAAGATAAAAATATGTCATATCAAATTAAATAGAGAAAAAAATAATAAAATCACAAAAATAAATCAAAATCTCAAAACAAAAGACAAAAAAACTCAGTCTAACACCAGCAAAATAAATAAAAATATAAAAAAATATCTCCACGTGTTAACGTTTGAATTGGAGGTTTAAAAAACATTCTACAAGTTTTCTTCTACTGANGAATAATTGTCTAAACCCTAAAATAAAAATTTATAAGTTCAAATCACCTAGTTTGATTCTCTTTGTAAGGACATGAGTCGACATGACTCATAAGCTAAAAGTTTAAATCAACAAAACTAAATACCCCTTTNTAAAAAAAAAATTGATGTTTTTTATGTAAATAGATATTAGTCGTGTGGTATGTTGGTAATTTTTTTTTTATTATTTTTAAATACCCAGAGAATTCTTGTCACGTGGAAACTCAGTGGAGCAGTTCTGGAATTTGGAAAAAGGTTGTATGCATCACGAGTTGCACGTGCCACGTGAGAGCTTTTCAACTAATAAAGAAAAGTCACATAATAAAAATAAAAAAAAATAAAAAAAATTGAGATTTAATATTTGTGAAATTTCATTTTGCTATTAAGGCTCCGTTTGGGGGGGCGGCGGTGCATTTTACCTGTGTTCTCATGCTGTGTTTTCTCGTCGGACCTGACTGCCTGCGATGACTGCCAGAAAATTACAGTCAGACTTTTTTTTTTATTATTTTTTTAATAACCACCGTAACTTTTTGAATAATAGTTTTTTTTTTAATAGTTTCACAGTTATTTCTTCAAATAGCTACAGCTGCTCCAAATAGACCCGTAAGTCTGAGATTTGGGCAGATGATTTGTGCAGATGACTGCTATTGTTCTTCGCCCGCTCAACCTCTTATTTAAAGACTCAAGTAGAAGGGCTAATGTTATATATCCAAGAGCATATACATACATATCACCCAATTCCTATGTATTTACATGTCTAACACCTAAACTTTATTTTATGCATTTATAAGACCCAAATCATTCATATCACATAAAAAAATATCACTATCTTGACTAAGGTGGCATACATATATAAATTGAAGTATAGATGTTAGATAAGTATATACATGGAAATTGAGTTGTATGCATGTAAATCTTATTATACTTATACATGGTAAAACTTAATGAGTGCAAGATGTAAAACAAATCTAAACCAGCATGTATATAATTGATTCAGAAATTACAAAGTGAGAGGCAATTCCATATTGTAAATAAAACCTCACTGAGGTCCAACGAACACTCTATTAACTCAGGCAAAATCGCCTTGGTGAGCTTGGGAAACTTCTCATATTTGTCCCCACAACCAAATGTACTTCGGTTGATCAGTTTTCAGCCAGATGATCCAATTTAAGTTATAATTTGATGTATAAAGCTATTTTCATGGGCATGGAAACTTCTATTGTGCATAAATTCCAAATGATCTTTTATTATCTTCTTTTGTAATTTGCAGGGATGACACATTTGGGTAGCCACTTTATCATCTTATTTTCCTCTGGCATGAGCATTTAATATTTTATGCCTAAGAAACAAAATATTGAACTATGCTATTGTTGGATTCTGATTTATCCATGAATTCACAATAGCAAGAAAAGAAATATAAAAAGAATTTGGAGCACAGAGAATAGAGGTGAAAAAAATTAGAGAGATGAGAATTAGCTTTTCCCCAATCTTGAAATCTCCCTCTATTACATTGATCATTATTAGTTATAGAGGGATTGCTTTACATATTACAAACAATACATTTATTGTACAAAATTCCCAAAGAATCATTTATCCATCTTTTCTCTTGCTTCTTCTCTAACTTGACAGGATGACATATTTTGCCAGTCATCCTATGGTGTTTCACTTCTAGTAATGCTCATCGGCCTATTCAAACAAGAGGCTAGCTAGCAGGGGCCATCTAGTTATCTCGAGGGTTTCTACCTCAAAGTCGTGCATATACCGGTACGAGTTGATCTCCTAAAGAGGTTAGTTAAGTTGTTGGGGTCGAGTAGTGGAGGCTGACCATCTTGAGAAAACTGTCCTATCGGGTTCCTTGGCCGAATTTCTTGTCGGATTGATCTGGCCGAATTGTCTTCGTCGGCTGGACAAGTTGACTAACTTCATCCCTTGAACCCGATCCAGAAGCTTCTTAGTATATAGCTATCAACTAGATAAGCTATTAGAAGCTCATCATCTATTTTTTTCTAGAGGAATATCCTAACAAGATGAAATTTTTTTTTTTGTTTATTTAATATAATTTTTAAAGATTCTAACTTCCAACCTCATCTTTAGAGTTAATGGACAATATCATTAGAACCATGCCCAACAATGACCAAAATATTTTGGTTGGGCGTAAAAAAAATGCAATTTTAGTAACATTTCTTACATGGATGAATTTGCATGTCTAATTGCACTTTGGATGGATCTTCCCCTCTTCTGACTTACGGGGGACAGTTTGCAGACGTACCTGCAACCTGGTTTGCCTCTAAAAGTTGAAGGTGGAAAAATTGAGCATCTGCAGTGATCATTGAAAATGTCATGGCCATGATATGAGCAAGATTAACATAAAGTTAGAACAATAAGTTGTATATTTTTATACGAATTCAGAACAATAGAATAGTGTTTAGGACCGCTTACAAGAGACAAAGTATGTACCATAAGAATAACTTCATAAATAAGAAGTTCAGGAGAAGCATTCAATTCTAGCTCGTTAAATAAGGAAAGTTACAAAATCTCATTTAAAATAAAATTTCTTGTACAGTAATCTCTCTCGGTGACCAGTGTAAACCGATCAATTTAAAAAATCGGTGTGTTAAAAAAACAAAAATTCATTGAGTGTTGCACTACATTAAAAAGAACGAACCTCAGGAATTTACAGTAATCTATTCACCATCAATTGTGCTCTTAATCTCCTCATAGAATCTGCTGATGCACTGGAGCAAGACTGAAACAGAATCAACAAACCATATTAGAATGCAGCTAGGAAAGCTATGGCAGGGTATCAGAAAGTAAATTATACGACATATAAGGTACATTCAAATGATTTTTGGAACTTCAAGCTTGCAAAGCACTCCTAAGGAAAATTTGGTGCATGCTAAATTTGATACAATTAAAGGATTCATGCGCACCAAGTACAAAATTTCAGCAGAAATGTGTTGGTATGACTCTTGCGACCATTGTACTCAGCAGCATACAATTGTTCATTGGCCCATTCACACATCCAAGGGAAGGATGAATTATGTAATTCAAAAATCAATAAATGTAAAAAGATTCTCCTTAATAATAAACTTGGCGTAAAATTCAACTAATCTCCTAATTCATGAAAAGCTATATACACATAATAAGAAGCAATCTATAGTAGACAGTGCTATGACTAAAAATGACGAGGTGAAAGGACCATATAGATTCACAAGTGTATGATTGAGCACTAAAAATGACTGGATCCAACAGCACAAATAAATACAGTAAGAACATTGACAACCATCTTACATGGTACGCCAAAAAGAGAAATGACCAAACAAGTACACCTAATTTAATTCTATGGATCAATTGAGGGTACCACCACCTTTTTGCTTCAAAGAAGCTCTAGAGACACGGGTAAAGAATGTTTTCCAAAAGGACAGAAAGAGATGTCTAAATCCTTTTCGATTTCAGAGTATGAGATCCACTCCACAATACCCACCTGCCAAGGCCGTCCTTAATTCATTCAATGTTTACCCTCCTATTGGAACCAAACCTATNGATGTCTAAATCCTGTTCGATTTCATAGTATGAGATCCACTCCACAATACCCACCTGCCAAGGCCGTCCTTAATTCATTCGATGTTTACCCTCCTATTGGAACCAAACCTATTCAAAACCCAAATGTGCAAGAATATCCCCAAGAAATTTCCCGTATATGAGAACCTCTAAAACACAAAAAATTAAAAATTAAAAAAAAAATTTTAGCCAAACCAAATAAGAAAAAATATAAAGAATTTACAAAATATATCCTTAAAACTCCTAAATTAGCTAAATAAGCCTGCAAATTTACTTCTGAACCAAACTCACCAAGGAGCCAAAGCCATATCAATGCTATCAAACATATCAATGCTATCAAACAAGCTCATTTCGAAATTCTGATGTTAGAAAGAACATGGCATGGGTGATTGGCCAGTTTATGATGATACCACTATATTACGTTTACAAATAAATACCATATGTTTCCTAATGCCATTCATCTAAGCTTTTGGTTTCGCTTTATTTATTTGATAGGACACAAAACTTTCTATAAACTTAAGTTGGCCTAAACTTGACCGCACATTTAATTTTCACTTTTAGTCTATGAAATCCTCCTAAGAAAAAAGCAATATATAGTCGCTGACAATGATCTTTTGGTTATACTGAATAAATTACCTCTGTTAACTAAATAGAACAAAGTCAATGACTGTCTACAATCATGAAATAGTAAGATTTTGATCAATTATGACCTAAAACTCAAACCAACACTCACTAGGCAAGAAAATAAATTATCTCCATTTTGCACGAAAGAAGTCACTGCAACAACATATTAAAAGCATGTAACTGCTAGCCTTATAAAGATTCTCTCCTCCACAAATNCATGTCTAAATCCTGTTCGGTTTCATAGTATGAGATCCATTCCACAATACCCACCTGCCAAGGCCGTCCTTAATTCATTCAATGTTTACCCTCCTATTGGAACCAAACCTATTCAAAACCCAAATGTGCAAGAATATCCCCAAGAAATTTCCCCTATATGAGAATCTCTAAAATAAAAAAAAAAAATTAAAAAAAAAACTTTTAGCCAAACCAAATAAGAAAAAATATAAAGAATCTACAAAATATATCCTTAAAACTCCTAAATTAGCTAAATAAGCCTGCAAATTTACTTCTGAACCAAACTCACCAAGGAGCCAAAGCCATATCAATGCTATCAAACAAGCTCATTTCGAAATTCTGATGTTAGAAAGAACATGGCATGCGACCCATGACTGGGTGATTGGCCAGTTTATGATGATACCACTATATTACGTTTACAAATAAATACCATATGTTTCCTAATGCNCTCTGATGCTAGAAAGAACATGGCATGTGACCCATGACTGAGTGATTGGCCAGTTTATGATGATACCACTATATTACGTTTACAAATAAATACCATATGTTTCCTAATGCCATTCATCGAAGCTTTTGGTTTTGCTTTATTTATTTGATAGGACACAAAACTTTCTATAAGCTTAAGTTGGCCTAAACTTGACCGCACATTTAATTTTCACTTTTAGTCTATGAGATCCTCCTAAGAAAAAAGCAATATATAGTCGCTGACAATGATCTTTTGGTTATACTGAATAAATTACCTCTGNAAAGAAAAAAGCAATATATAGTCGCTGACAATGATCTTTTGGTTATATTGAATAAATTACCTCTGTTAACTAAATAGAACAAAGTCAATGACTGTCTACAATCATGAAATAGTAAGATTTTGATCAAGTATGACCTAAAACTCAAACCAACACTCACTAGGCAAGAAAATAAATTATCTCCATTTTGCACCGAAGAAGTCACTGCAACAACTTATTAAAAGCATGTAACTGCTAGCCTTATAAAGATTCTCTCCTCCACAAATGAAGTAGTTAATTATGATAGTATAAGAAGCCTTCATTAGAAATGCAAAGCCCCGCAAGAGGATGAAATCTTTTAGTATTGTATCATTGCTTCATCTTCCTCCTAAAAGACCTTCATAATGGGCCATAAAATCCCTATCATTTAATATATAAAAATAAGATAACCCAAACAATAACTACATTAAAACTAAGATAAAAATTTAAAAAATTTAAATAGTCCAAAAAAATACAGTAATCTTGATGTGTCTTTATAGCATCAAAGCATACCATACATGCGTGCTCATCAACTGGTCTTAGAAGTTCTTTTGAAATGGTATACCGTAATTTTAATGACATTAAGAGAATACATGGTTTTCATCTTATATTTGATGATCCTAATATAAATAGAAAAAGAAATAGTGATTCTCTCCTAGGAGAAAAGTTCATCATTTTATTATTACTGTTATTATAAACAAATAGGGGTAATTTTATTTCAAACATTAAAAACATATTATGCACTTGAAACTCACAAAAAAAGGTGTAATTTTATTTCAAACCGCATAATCTGAGAGTTTAGAGCAAAACATGATTCTCTCCTAGGAGAAAAGTTCATCATTTTATTATTACTGTTATTATAAACAAATAGGGGTAATTTTATTTCAAACATTAAAAA
>JXCR01080797.1:149799-179469 GCA_002079205.1 Phalaenopsis hybrid cultivar
ATAATTTGCGCCAAAATTTGCTCATAAAATTCCGATCTCAATAAAATATAATAGCACAAGGAATACCATGCAACTTACAAGTGCCAGCAACAAAAAGTCAAAAATAGTTGCAACTTTAAAACAGTAAAATAATTTGCTAAAGGATAAAACAACCATATTAAGATAAGCGATCAACAACCACCATAATTATTATTTTACCACCCAAAGCAGGGAGACTGATGATGAAATCCATAGACAAATCCTCCCGAATGAAGGGGTTGTAGAAAACGGCCTACCTATGTTGATATTTGACAATTCTTAAAGTAGGTTTGTTACAATGGGCAAAAATAGATTGCGTTGAGACAGTAAATGATTTTCTTGACTCCTAAGTGACTGACAATAACCTCAGAACAAAATTCATATAGGATAAAGAATGAGGTATTTTTGAAAGTAACAATAATTTTTTCCATCATACAAAACTAACCCATATTTAGAAATATAGTTAGACAAACTTATCTGGATGTAGCAAAATATTAGAAAGTAGCTAAGGCAATGTTGTGACTTCTATAATTGCTTGTTGGATTTTTAATAAAAGTGGATTGTCATATGAAGATGTTGTAAGACCGAGGAAATGAGAAAATCTTCTTTGTGAATGCGGTAGTTAATTACCTGATTAGATGAATCAAAAATATAATCAATTGGATAATCAAACCAAAGTAATTTAACAAGAAAGTATTGCAGCTCTGGTGTTTGAATGATCTGATTCATCATCTCATGGATACTTCATTGATCTGTTTTGATAATAAATTATGCCTAAAAGATTTTGATACCATTTCAAAAGTGAATTGACTATACAAAAGAGTTCGCAAACATATGTTTAAGGTTGCTGAATTTTTGCATTAACTTTTTTAGCGGAAAATTTTAATGGTTTGCTTTCCTTGTACTAAAATTATACCAATGCACATGCCAAAAGCATATGTTTCAACGATAAACAGTTTGCCAAAATTAATTTCAAAGCAACAAATGAATTATCTAAATTGAACGTCAATATTTAACAAAAATGTGGAGACAGAAGCAGCTATTGTTACAGAGTGTTGAACACGATGTCGATATTAACCTGTGAGGCCTAAAATTCACATAACTGTTTCAATATTTTGGGTGGTGGCCAATTCACAATTGCACCACTCTTGTGCACAATTGGAGCAACAACTATTGCTAGCAACATAACAGATATTCAAAGTCGCTTTATCCAAAGAAAATTGTATTNCCTAAAACTCGAACCAACACTCACTAGGCAAGAAAATAAATCATCTCCATTTTGCACCAAAGAAGTCACTGCAACAACATATTAAAAGCATGTAACTGCTAGCCTTATAAAGATTCTCTCCTCCACAAATNCATGAATCAGAAAGGTTCAAGGTGCATAATTAGCATTTGCAATTAAATTCTTCATGAAATTACACTTAAATTGATGGCAGACAACAGGATAAAGGAATAATTCATCTATTACGTACNCTGTGTCGAGATGAGTACCAAAACTTGTAAAATTCAATTGTGCGATTGTTAGATTTTACAAATTTAAATCCTCCATTAGGCACGTTTTTCCGATCAAGATGGTCTCCAAAAAATCTGTCACAAGCAATCTGGAAGTCTCCATCTGGAAAGAAATGTGGAAATGGATTTCGGAACCACATGACATCCGCATCCTGGAAATAGTTATACCAAAAAAAAAACATGAATCAGAAAGGTTCAAGGTGCATAATTAGCATTTGCAATGAAATTCTTCATAAAATTACACTTAAATTGATGGCAGACAACAGGATAAAGGAATAATTCATCTATTACGTGCTACAAATTTGAGATGGCCCCTAAATTTTTATAGATTTTACATTTGCCATTATTTCAACTAAAAATGACTCAAATTATAAAGTGAAACTTTTCAAAATTTAAGTTTAAGGTCATNGAAATTACACTTAAATTGATGGCAGACAACAGGATAAAGGAATAATTCATCTATTACGTACTACAAATTTTAGACGGCCCCTAAATTTTCATAGATTTTACATAAATTTTGCCATTATTTCAACTAAAAATGACTCAAATTATAAAGTGAAACTTTTCAAAATTTAAGTTTAAGGTCATTCAAACGCCAATGTGAACAAATTTATACTGCAGACAATTCTGCCAAAATGAAAATTATCCAAATTTGAATTCAAATGATCTCAAAATTCCCATTTAAATGTATAAATAAAAACTTCAAAAAAATACTTTAAAAGGCTGAACGAACTTTAATTCTTTTGTGTAGGTATATTTAAAATGATGAACGAACTCCAACAAGTCTTAAGCCATGTGAATCCTACTTCATTTGGGCATCAAAATGACCAAAAATATGGCAAAACTAAGAAACGGGAACCGCTGGGTCCTTCACCACTTTCCCCCTTTTTGTCGTACTAGCATGAGATCTATAACAAACTTTGTCGTTGACAACTAGCCGAGGCTATCTTCGGAAAGCTCACAGTGAGCAGTTATATGAAGGCAAAGAATCACAAAGAAATAAGATGGATCATGAGCAATTTAACAATGAAAATTTAAAAACATAAACTATTTGAGCTTCATGAACTTTTCTTGTGGCAAAATTATGATTAATTTACATCATTTGATAAGCCTTAAAGGGATAAACAATTCGCCTAAAAATGACAAAGAATTGCACTACTTTTTGATAGCCTGAAACTTCTGTAAGAAACATTCAGGAACTAGTGCGATTCCTATAAGCCTCTGATTTACGAAACTATCGGTCTTCCCCCCACCTCCGGAAAAAATCAATGAATTAATTAAATAAACATTAGAAACCCTTCTCTTTTTCCATGTCCTCCTTTTTTTCCCAGTTTTCTCCATTCTCACCCGATCATACATAAGACAGGCTGTTAGCTGCACATCTCTCTCTCTCTCTCTCTCTCTCTCTCTCTCTCACACACACACACACACACACACACACACATCCTCCCCCCTAAATTCCATCCTCTCCTTGCAAACATGCATCATCCTTGCACAAGTTATATAGAGTCAACCTCACCATCTTGCGTAATCCCATCTTTCTTGATGTGATTGAGAGTTTATTATTTCTTATTTTGTGTTACTTACTGTAGGTGTTCTTTTATTGTCAGGGTAGATGCGAAAACTGCTCATCCAGGTGCTCCATTTACCAACCATACATGTCTTTCGTCACACATGGAAGACCTAATTTTGATTGTCACAACATATACACTACACATCTTTTTTAACATGATGGTAAATGTCAGCAAGTTTTTGGGTACACCGTTGCAAAGAACAATGAGGAAGCATTGTTGAAATATACCTAAAATTGGGAATTTTGCTTTAAAAACAGAATTAATGCAGCTAAAGTGAAAAATAAGCAGTAAAAATGGAAAAATATGAAGAACGAGCAAAAGATGGATGAAAAGGGACTCATAAATTTGGGCTACTTACCATCGAATGCCGGTAAGAACACCTCACTGCCTCATGGAATACTAAGGATTCAAATGGGACGTGAAAATGAAATGAAAGAACCCTATTTATACATAAATTCTACCCTCGCAGAACCAGCTAAGCATTAGTGTGAACAAAATAAAGATGTATACATATAAGCAAACTTTCAATAAAGCGCAAATGAAGCTATAAGTTGCACATAAAAGCATCCAAATAATTAAAAAGCAACCAACTGTGCATGACTGCAAGCCCAGTGCACATCTTGATAACAATAAAGCTGCCAACAAGAAATAAAAAAGTGAAATCCATTAAAGAAACAAATTTCTATGAAATCTCTTCTGCTGATATTCATATGTATTATCGGGATATAAAAATTGTAGCTTTTGGGGTAGTTATATTCTTTCTAAACTTTATGTATGCAACGCATACAAAAGATTATTTCTCCAAGCATCTGAACCCTAAGATCTCCTGGACAATTCCAAAAGTTGCTGTTGACAGATAGAAACCTAATGGTATGGTTGAAGTTTAAACAGCAAATCCTGATGATATTTATTGGCTTGTTTATTCATACGATTTTGCATGGCTGATAAATTTTGCTTAACTTGGCATAAATTGGTACTTCATTGAGTGAGAAGACTGTTGTCTGGTTCAATTGAAGAAGAGATTAGGCATATAAAGAGCAATTGTTGGTGCAAGTCCACCATACATGATCTGAAATGGGGTGAAGCCAACTGAAATAGAAAAGGAAGTGTAGTATTGCAATTCTCCACAAGGCAAGTACTGCACATGTGGAAGGAAAATCCATAGTATTACAACGAAGGTACTGTTTGAGACCTGAAGTTGTTCAATTTGCCCATCAGTTTATGGATGATGGGCTGAGCTAAACCTTAACTTTGCCATGTAGACGAGATAATTTGCGCCAAAATTTGCTCATAAAATTCCGATCTCAATAAAATATAATAGCACAAGGAATACCATGCAACTTACAAGTGCCAGCAACAAAAAGTCAAAAATAGTTGCAACTTTAAAACAGTAAAATAATTTGCTAAAGGATAAAACAACCATATTAAGATAAGCGATCAACAACCACCATAATTATTATTTTACCACCCAAAGCAGGGAGACTGATGATGAAATCCATAGACAAATCCTCCCGAATGAAGGGGTTGTAGAAAACGGCCTACGTATGTTGATATTTGACAATTCTTAAATGTAGGTTCGTTACAATGGGCAAAAATAGATTGCGTTGAGACAGTAAATGATTTTCTTGACTCATAAGTGACTGACAATAACCTCAGAACAAAATTCATATAGGATATAAGAAATGAGGTATTTTTGAAAGTAACAATAATTTTTTCCATCATACAAAACTAACCCATATTTAGAAATATAGTTAGACAAACTTATCTGGATGTAGCAAAATATTAGAAAGTAGCTAAGGCAATGTTGTGACCTCAATAATTGCTTGTTGGATTTTTAATAAAAGTGGATTGTCAAGTGAAGATGTTGTAAGACCAAGGTCATGAGAAAATCTTCTTTGTGAATGCGGGAGTAGTTAATTACCTTATTAGATAAATCAAAAATATATTCAATTGGATAATCAAACCAAAGTAATTTAACAAGAAAGTATTGCAGCTCTAGTGTTTGAATGATCTGATTCATCATCTCATGGATACTTCATTGATCTGTTTTGATAATAAATTATGCCTAAAAGATTTTGATACCATTTGAAAAGTGAATTGACCATACAAAAGAGTTCGCAAACATATGTTTAAGCTTGCTGAATTTTTGCATTAACTTTTTTAGCGGAAAATCTTAATGGTTTGCTTTCCATGTACTAAAATTATACCAATGCACATGCCAAAAGCATATGTTTCAACGATAAACAGTTTGCCAAAATTAATTTCAAAGCAACAAATGAATTATCTAAATTGAACGTCAATATTTAACAAAAATGTGGAGACAGAAGCAGCTATTGTTACAGAGTGTTGAACACGATGTCGATATTAACCTGTGAGGCCTAAAATTCACATAGTTTCAATATTTTGGGGGTGGCCAATTCACAATTGCACCACTCTTGTGCACAATTGGAGCAACAACTATTGCTAGCAACATAACAGATATTCAAAGTCGCTTTATCCAAAGAAAATTGTATTTTTTGACGAAAAGCAAATTTACTTGTAGGAATCTTGGTACTGAAGTCAAGTTGTTTGCATGATCTGACATATAACTATTGTAAAAATCATTGAACAGTGCAATGGCAAAATGATGAAGATAAGGTTTTAAAATTGTATTCATAATATTTGGAAAGTCATTAGTGGATTGAAGAGGCCAAATGGCATAATAAAAAAAGTCATATTATCCTTCATGCATTCAACATCCCAGCTTATAAATATTAGCACAACCATACGAATCTGAAGATAGCCAGAACATAAGTCTAGTTTGGAAAAAGCAGCAGCACATTGAAGCTTATCCAATAGTTTTATCAGGAATTAGAATATGATAACGATTAAAAATAGTGATTTGATTCAAACCATGATAATACACACCAAAAACTCATGTGCCAACTTCCTTCTTAACTAAGACTATTCGCAATGAGAAAGACATGATACTCGGGCAAATTATTTGCAATGCAAACATACCCGAACTATTTTCAAATTATTTATTTATTTATTTATTTTATAATGAAGATATCAATATGACTTAATCTTAACTGGATGCGACTCCAGANTTGCTGATATTCATATGTATTATTGGGATATAAAAATTGTAGCTTTTGGGGTAGTTATATTCTTTTTAAACTTTATGTATGCAACGCATTCAAAAGATTATTTCTCCAAGCATCTGAACCCTAAGATCTCCTGGACAATTCCAAAAGTTGCTGTTGACAGATAGAAACCTAATGGTATGGTTGAAGTTTAAACAGCAAATCCTGATGATATTTATTGGCTTGTTTATTCATACGATTTTGCATGGCTGATAAATTTTGCTTAACTTGGCATAAATTGGTACTTCATTGAGTGAGAAGACTGTTGTCTGGTTCAATTGAAGAAGAGATTAGGCATATAAAGAGCAATTGTTGGTGCAAGTCCACCATACATGATCTGAAATGGGGTGAAGCCAACTGAAATAGAAAAGGAAGTGTAGTATTGCAATTCTCCACAAGGCAAGTACTGCACATGTGGAAGGAAAATCCATAGTATTACAACGAAGGTACTGTTTGAGACCTGAAGTTGTTCAATTTGCCCATCAGTTTATGGATGATGAGCTGAGCTAAACCTTAACTTTGCCATGTAGAAGAAATAATTTGCGCCAAAATTTGCTCATAAAATTTCGATCTCAATAAAATATAATAGCAAAAGGAATACCATGCTTCTTACAAGTGCCAGCAACAAAAAGTCAAAAATAGTTGTAACTTTAAAACAGTAAAATAATTTGTTAAAGGATAAAACAACCATATTAAGATAAGCGATCAACAACCACCATAATTATTATTTTATCACCCAAAGCAGGGAGACTGATGATGAAATCCATAGACAAATCCTCCCGAATGAAGGGCTTGTAGAAAACGGCCTACCTATGTTGATATTTGACAATTCTTAAATGTAGGTTCGTTACCATGGGCAAAAATAGATTGCGTTGAGACAGTAAATGATTTTCTTGACTCCTAAGTGACTGACAATAACCTCAGAGCAAAATTCGTATAGGATATAAGAAATGAGGTATTTTTGAAAGTAACAATAATTTTTTACATCATGCAAAGCTAACCCATATTTAGAAACATAGTTAGACAAACTTATCTGGATGTAGCAAAATATTAGAAAGTAGCCAAGGCAATGTTGTGACCTCTATAATTGCTTGTTGGATTTTTAATAAAAGTGGATTGTCAAGTGAAGATGTTGTAAGACCGAGGAAATGAGAAAATCTTCTTTGTGAATGCGGGAGTAGTTAATTACCTTATTAGATAAATCAAAAATATATTCAATCGGATAATCAAACCAAAGTAATTTAACAAGAAAGTATTGCAGCTCTGGTGTTTGAATGATCTGATTCATCATCTCATGGATACTTCATTGATCTGTTTTGATAATAAATTATGCCTAAAAGATTTTGATACCATTTGAAAAGTGAATTGACTATACAAAAGAGTTAGCAAACATATGTTTAAGCTTGCTGAATTTTTGCATTAACTTTTTTAGAGGAAAATTTTAATGGTTTGCTTTCCTTGTACTAAAATTATACCAATGCACATGCCAAAAGCATATGTTTCAACGATAAACAGTTTGCCAAAATTAATTTCAAAGCAACAAATGAATTATCTAAATTGAACGTCAATATTTAACAAAAATATGGAGACAGAAGCAGCTATTGTTACTGAGTGTTGAACACGATGTCGATATTAACCTGTGAGGCCTAAAATTAACATAACTGTTTCAATATTTTGGGTGGTGGCCAATTCACAATTGCACCACTCTTGTGCACAACAACTATTGCTAGCAACATAACAGATATTCAAAGTCGCTTTATCCAAAGAAAATTGTATTTTTTTGACGAAAAGCAAATTTACTTGTAGGAATCTTGGTACTGAAGTCAAGTGGTTTGCATGATCTGACATATAACTATTGTAAAAATCATTGAACAGTGCAATGGCAAAATGATGAAGATAAGATTTTAAAATTGTATTCATAATATTTGGAAAGTCATTAGTGCATTGAAGAGGCCAAATGGCATAATAAAAAAAGTCATATTATCCTTCATGCATTCAACATCCCAGCTTATAAATATTAGCACAACCATACGAATCTGATGATAGCCAGAACATAAGTCTAGTTTGGAAAAAGCAGCAGCACCTTGAAGCTTATCCAATAGTTTTATCAGGAATTAGAATATGATAACGATTAAAAATAGTGATTTGATTCAAACCATGATAATACACACCAAAAACTCATGTGACAACTTCCTTCTTAACTAAGACTATTCGCAATGAGAAAGACATTATACTCGAGCGAATTATTCGCAATGCAAACATGCCCGAACTATTTTCAAATTATTTATTTATTTATTTATTTATTTATTTTATAATGAAGATATCAATATGACTTAATCTTAACTGGATGCGACTCCAGATTAGTGTGTATCTGATGGTCATGTGGTCTAGGTGGAAGAAGATGGGTATGAGCAGCAGAAATAAACTTAAAATGTGAGATAATATCATATAAGAGTGGCAAAAAAAGATGCAGCTGTGTTGTGTCCAAAGAAGAATCCCAACCAACAAGAAGTTGAAAGACCTTGATTAGCTTGTAATTTTTTTATTCGAAGTAGTTGGACACACTCAGTCGTAGAACCTAGTTGGCCACATAGCTGGACTGGGTTACCATTCCACAAAATTTTCATAATGAGTGATTCATAATTAGTTAAGGCATCACCCAACTATTCTAACCATCGGACACCCAACACAATCNGTGGCCACATAGCTGGACTGGGTTACCATTCCACAAAATCTTCATAATGAGTGATTCATAATTAGTTAAGGCATCACCCAACTATTCTAACCATCGGACACCCAACACAATCTCCGCTCCATGAATCAAAAAAAAAAGAAAAAAAGATCTACTTGAAAGTGATGTCCTTGAAGATATAAATCAAGTTAGAACACTTTTCATTACAAACTAAGCTATCAACTAGAGCTGTCAAAAACACTTGTTGCACACAAACAACTCGTGTTCGGTTTTTTAAGTAACTCATGTTGGAATTGTTTGTTAAGTAAGAAAGTCAAACACAAATAAATTGTTTAACCTCGAATTATAAACAAACCGAACACGAACTACTCTTTGTTTGATAGTATTCAGCTCGTTTTAGCTCGAAATAAGAAAATTAAATATATTATGTATATAATAATATATTATATATATGACACAGAGGCAATGTGGGTCTGCATGACTGGACCATCCAAACCGAACCCTTTGTCATCTCAGGCCTTAAGTCCTCCTGGACTGAATTTCAAATTCTTGCCAATTCCTTCCACTCTCCTTTAATTCTTACCTATTTCTCTACCNATACTTTTTATTTGATAGTGTTTAGCTCGTTTTAGCTCGAAATAAGAAAATCAAATATATTATGTATATAATAATATATTATATATATGACACAGAGGCAATGTGGGTCGGCATGACTGGACCATCCAGACCGACCCCCTTGTCATCTCAGGTCTTAATTCCTCCTGGGCTGAATTTCAAATTCTTGCCAATTCCTTCCACTCTCCTTTAATTCTTACCTATTTCTCTACCTACATAGTGTACCCCCTACTTCCATCTTTTTATAATTGTTGTGTGATGATAACTAAACAATTCTTCATCATTTTCTAATTTCAAGTGCATCTTCCAGGCATTCCCACTTCGAGGATTGTATCCGACGACGAACGGTGCTACGGCTGTACCTCGCCCAAGGTGGTGTGTATCTCCCCTCAATTCCTTCCTCCCCTGTTAGCCACCAACACCTTTCTCTGCACAGAGAGGCTGTTGGTCTCTCCCCTGCTCGCCTCAGTCCACCGGCTCCCACCAACGTCAGAGACGAGTCGCAATCCCTTCCCTGTTCGCCTCTCAGCTGTTTGCATATCTCCCCAGCACCACAGAGGGGATGCTAACTTAACTACCTCCCGTTCGCCCTCAGTTGTTTGCAGATCACTCCAGTGCCACAGGCAAGCCACTAACCACCTCCCATTTGCCCCAAGCTATTCGCAGACCCCTACAACACCATAGACGTGCCGCAGACCTGCTCCCTGTTCGCCCCTAGTTGATCGCAGCTTCGTCTGCGCTCCTTTCTGCCACTTACAAGTTTCCCGTCCTGGAGCTTCCTACTAATTTATTGCTTCTAGCTCCTAGTCCCGTGGCCCCACCTTCCGCAAGCATTGGTTTGGCGCTTCCTGTGGACTTGTCGGCCCCAAAATCACTCCCGCAACATCTTCCACTCGTCGGAACTATCACGCCCACCTGAGAGGTTGTTTCTGTCTTTTGTTATTTGGTTATGTTTATTTTTATTTCTGTCATTCACGTTATCATTTTTTGTATTGTGTTATTGCTGTTGTAGCATCGTTTTTGTACCGCATTTTGAAATTCAACAATAAAACTCTATCTTTTGTGTCTTATTTTTGGTTAACTCCAGTATCATTTGGTATTAGAGCTAGCACAGTCATAGCCCTAACCTAGGGATCCCTAGTATCCTCCCCATCCAAGCCACACAAAAAATTTCCCCCCTCTTCCTTTTCCTGTCTTTTCTTGTCTTCTCCTCCTTTCTCTCGTCTCTTTCCTCTTCTATTTCACACCCAATCATGCCGCCACGCCGTTACGTGCCAAAGCCAACCCAGGAAGAAATAGAACGAAAGATTCGACTCCTGCAACAACGACTGGCTGAGATGAATGATGGGACCCAAGGTGACATCACCCTCGATCGCGATATTGAGAATCAGAGAGGAGACCGCGATGGCGATCTGAATCCGTTTCACCGCGAGGATGTCTGCGGCGATGAATATCGCCTAGTCCGCTTCGACATTCATTATCAAAGGAAACCACGAGAGGATCCCCCATTTGGTGCCCACCGAAACTATGACATAAAAACGGACCTACTGGAGTTAGAAGGGAACACGGATCCCGACGGTTTCATTGACTAATTGCAAGCGGTCGAACACGTCTTTGAATACAAGGAGGTATCAGAGGATAAATGGGTTAAACTAGTTGTTATAAATATTAAATAAACTCGTCACCGGGGGATGTCCATACCCTAAAATTAAAACGAGGCTAATGGAGTTTGAAGGAAACATGGATCCTGAAGACTTCATTGACTGATTGCAAGCGACCGATCCCACCTTTGAATACCAAGAGGTGCTCGAGGAAAAAAAGATTAAATTAGCCACTATCAAATTAAAGAAAAAAACCTTGTTATGGTGGGAAAATCTACAACGACAACGCAAGCGAGGTAGAAGCGATAAGATCACCAGGTGGGAAAAAATGAAGAAAGCTATTTAGAATAAATACTTGTTAACCTACTATTAGCAGGATATGTTCCTCAGACTCAACAACTTCAATAGCGAGAGCTTTCGGTCGAGGAATTCACAACAAAGTTTAACCAATTATAAATGAAATGCGAGTTAGTCGAGCAAGAGGAGCACACGATCCCCAGCTATTTGGGGGGCCTAAAACCAGCCATTAGCTACATGAAAATGTCGTTCAACTACAACCCTACTAGTAATAGGGCGACATACAGACCCTAGCATTAAAGGTAGAACGACAGTAAAAGCAAGCCAATTCACGGTCATCCTTGCGACAACAGTCAACTTTCAAACCATCACCTATAGTCACACCTGCCGACAAGCCACTTTTGAAGCTGGCAGGTCACCAACAGGAAGCAAGAAGACCACCTTGAGCGACACAAAGCTAGAAAAGGGTAGTTCATCCGAAACTTTTCCAACAAGAAAGTGTTTTAGGTGCCAAGCATATGAGCACATCACTGTCAATTGTCCCATAAGCCGAGTTGTCTTGTTCACTACAGATGTTGTCAAAGAAGTAGATGAAGCTGAGTCGAAGGATAGTTTGGAAGAAGCACCTCAGCTTCCAGCAGACGAAGGCTAAATGATGGTCATACGGAGGGTCCTGCAATCAAAACCTGAACAAGATCGATCATGGAAACAACACATCTTCCGCACCACATGCACGATTAAAAACAAAATGTGCAGTTTGATCATTGATGGTGATAGTTGTGAAAACATAGTGTCTACTCTAATGGTGCAAAAGTTGGGATTAGCTACACAAAAACATCTGCGATCCTATTCTCTCACATGGTTGAAAAGAGGGAACAAGATACATGTCGATTCGCAATGTTTAGTCGAACTCTCAATTGGCAATCAGCTACAAGAGCAAGTTTTACGTGATGTGGTTTTGATGGATGCATGTCACATCTTGCTAGGAAGACCGTGACAGTTTGACCGGAAAACTCAACACGACGATTTCAAGAACACATACACATTTAAGAAGGTGGGAAGCGCATCATGTTATTACTTGTCAAGAATGCAAAAGGAGTCATTGACATAGAGGATTCGTTAGTCTCGCGAGCCACCTTCCTACAATCAGTTCGACACGCCCCAATGACCCTTGCATTATTCCTCCTAAAAGAAGCCGACGAAGAGGAGATATCTACACGTCTACAAACTCTTCTACACGGCTTCAAGGACATAATGACAGAGAGACTTCCAGATCGCTTGCCACCACTATGGGACATCCAACAAGTCATAGATCTTAAACTGGGATTGGTGTTGCCAAATCGCCCTGCCTAAAGATTGTGACTTAGGTGCAGGATATTGTTATACGAGGATTAATCCAAGAAAGCAGTAGTACGTGTGTTGTCCCCGCCCTTATAGTACCCAAGAAAGGAGGCTTATGATAAATGTGCATTGACGGTCGTACCATTAATAAAATTACCATCAATTACTGATTTTCCATATCACGCCTCGATGATCTCTTATATTAGTTACACGAAGCCACTGTCTTCTCTAAAATTAACCTGCCCACACCACTTTAGTTGGTCCCAATTCTATTCACATTAAAGATCAGTGAGGATGCTAACGAACATGTTCACCAAATTCAACAACTCCACGAGGAAGCGGGGAAGACAATTACGAAACAGAACCATAAGTATCAAACACAAGCAAATAAGTCCCGAAAAAAGTATTATCTCAAGGAGACCTCGTTGAGATTCGACTGAAGGAGCAATTTCCCGTAGGAGCATACAAAAAACTGAAACCCCGAGCCGATGGACCTTTCAGTGAAAAAAGGAAACTAAACGACAACCTACAAAATTTGATCTACTGGGAGACTTTTAAATTTCAGAAACAATTAATGTCGTGAATCTCATTCCATACATCGAGGATTCTGAAGTTTCGACAAATGTGTTTGAAGCTTACCCAACCCCGGGAGACCGACGCAGGGGCTCTTTGGGTCGGCCTGGTGCAAACCATTCCAAAATCCCTGCTAGACCGGACCATCCAGACCAACCAAGTTTCCACCCCTCATCATCTCAGGCTTTAATTCCTCCCTTACCAAATCCTCTCCTTCCTACTTAGATTGAATTTCAAATTCTTGCCCATTCCTTCCACTCTCCTTTAATTCTTGCCTATTTCTCTACTACCTAGTTTGCCCCCTACTTCTAACTATTCATAATTGTTGTGTGTCGGTCACTAAACAATTCTTGATCATTTTCTAATTTCATGTGTTTCTTCCAGGTGTTCCCTCTTCGAGGGTTGTATACGATGACGAGCAATGCTCCGACTGTACCTCACCCAAGTTGGTGTGTATCAACCCTTCGTTCCTCCTTCCTCCCCTGTCAGTCACCAACGCCTTCCTCTGCAAAAAGAGGCTGTCGGTCTCAACCCTGCTTGCACGAAGAGACCATAGCTCCCACTAGCATCACAAATAGACCGCAACTCCCGCCAGCATCGAAACGTTTAGGGAGTACTTGTCAGCCCAAGAGATACAACATCAAACCACTTGTCCATACACACCAGCACAAAACAGGGTAGCAGAGAGGATGAATAGATACCTTCTAAAGATACCCAAGTTGATCTTGATGAATGCCCAAAAATAATTGTTGGGGCAAGTTGTTTTGACAACTGCTCAATTAATCAACATAATGCCTTCAATTGTGTTAGAGGGACGATATTCTTGTGAATTTTGGAAAAGATAAAATGGTTGGATCCTCCAATTGAAGGTATTTGGTGGTGTGTTTTGTGAGGGATAATGGACTATCAATAAGGAAGCTAGATCCCAGAGCTGTGAAATATATTTTCGTGAGTTATTCTGCCACTCAAAATATGTATGTTTGTTGGATCCCAATAGAAAAAATAATGTTTGTATGGATGTGACTTTTAGAGAATTCGAATCATACTACACCTTGAAAGCGACCTCACCATTTGGTGACTCGTAAGATGCTGGAGGTATGAGGCGAGAGGAGAAGTGTAGTGATGGTGAAAGATTGATACATGCGGGAATGATACTTTATCTGGTTGTGTAGAAAAGATAGACTAAAAAAGAGCTGGAAAATGAGCCCAAAGATGGTAGGATTTAAGCTCAAGGAGAGTTGAGAGTGTATACAAGGAGGAGAAAGCAGAATGAGGGAACAATGTCTGTCGTGTCAATCGTGTCAACAAGTCATTTGTCTCGTACTACCCCGACTCCTGGGACACCTACACCAGCTACCTCGGAATTTGACTACATAGGTGATATGATCACCCTCCTTTCTCCTCCCACTCCCATGACTTTCTGGAGGACCTCTCCTAGCAATGCAGGTCATCCTCTCAATCATTATTCTCTTCATCATTTTGGCTTCTCACATGATATTGTGCAGTTTGTCTCATACTCTAATATATCACCTATACACAGAGCATTCATTACATCTTTGGACATTGTCTCTATAGACAAGTGTTGACAGTTAGTTAAGAAGGATCTAAAGTAGAAGCATGCAATGCTAAAGGAATTTGGGCTCACAATAAGAACAAAACATGGGAGCTTGCGTTGCCAGGGAAAAAAGACACTTGGATGCACATGGGTCTTCACTGTGAAGCAGACATCAGAAGGAAAGGTTGATCGCTACAAAGCATTATCAATGGTGAAAGGGTATAGTCAGACGTATGACATCAACTATAATGAGACATTTGCACCAGTGACAAAGATAAAACGATGTAAGGACACTTGTCTCTCTCGTTGTAAATAGTGGATGGAGGTTGCACCAACTAGACGTGAAGAATGTGTTTCTTCATGGGAATCAGCTTGAGGAGATATAAATGAAGATACCCCCAGGCTTCGACACAACCAAACAATGGGAAAGGTATTAAGATTGAGGAAGTCACTATATAGTTGAAAAAATCTCCTAGAGCTTGGTTTGACAGATTCAAGAAAGCATGGTAGGCATGGGCTATCAACATATCAATGCCGACCACATAGTGTTTCTTTCAACAACATGGTGGTCACATTACTACTATTGTTGTGTATGTGAATGATATAATTGTCACCGGTGATGATGAGAGAGAGATTGCTCAACTAAAAGCAAATTTGGGCAAATATTTTTGGCAAAGAAACTGTAACAACTTAGATATTTCCTTGGGATTGCAGTAGCTCGTGAAGCATAGAGGATTGTTCTGTCTCAAAGAAAGAATATGTTGGTCTTACACACAGAGATAAGCATGTTGAGATACAAGCCTGCAGTTTCACCAATTGATGAGAAGAGAAAGTTGAGCGCAGAGACATGAGAGCTATTAGAGGATGGTAAGCCATGTCATCTATCTGAGTCATACTCACCCCGACATATCATCTGAAGTAAGCGTGGTGAGTCGTTACATGCATAATCTGAGGAAGAGTCACATGGATGCAGTGTATCAGATTCTGAAGTACCTGAATAGTGCACCGGGGAATGGGTTGATCTTAAAAAAAAACAGGCATTTAGGTGTTGGATGATACTGTCACTCAGATTGGGCCAGTCGTGTTGATGACATGAGGTCCACATCAGGCTATTGCATGTTCGTAGGGGAAATTTGGTCTTTGGAAGAGCAAGAAACAGTCGTTAGTTACGAGGACAATGACAGAGGCAAAGTACAGGGCCATGGCCTTAGGAGTTACCGAAATGTTATGGCTGAGAGCTCTATTGGTAGAGCTCAGGTGGACCAAAGAGATCAAATTAAATTGTGCTACAACAAGTCAACAATCAACAATGCTAACAGCCCGGTGCAACACGACAGAACCAAGCATGTCTAGATTGATAGGTTCTTCATCAAGGAGAAGTTGAACAGTGAATTATTGGAAATAAATCATGTAGCTACTAAAGAACAAGTAGCTAACTTCCTCTCCAAGGGACTTAGCTCAGTAAATCTATCTAGGTTGTGTGATAAGACGGACTTTGTGAAAATCTTTTGCCTATCTTGAGGGGGAGTGTTAAATTTTTATATAGTTTAAAGTTCTATTTGTAAATAGAAAATATAGAATAAGTCTAGTGGTTTACTTGTAAAGAATGTTGTAAGACCCTATCTAAGCCCAAGTCTTTGATGAATAGATAGTTTTTTAGAGCAATTAATTCTTCAGGTTATAGAAACATTGTGTGTTGTGATACATTATTGGATGTATTAGAATCAGTTCTGAACTTTGAATGACTAAAAGAAGGAGTGCTCTCAAAGGAGATTCACATCTGATGGAGACAACCTAGTAATTCTACAGCACCGTCACAATGGCATCATTAACATACTCATGGTTAAATCTAACAAAATGATGGCATTATCAATGAAGTTCTGTTTTTTTCTTCCTTTATGTTGATCCTTTGATTATAATTTATTTCATTTTCTTAGAAAATGGCCACTTTTCATGAAAATTGGAGATTATAAAAGAAATATGGAGTTACTTTCATTTACATAGTAGACTCTTTTGATTACAAATTATTTCATTTTCTTAGAAAATGGCTACTTTTATTGAAATTTAAATATTATTACATTAACATAGAGTTTGCTTTCATTTACATGGTAGATTAGAGTTAAAAGATTGTCCGATTACAATAAAGAAACAAGATAACGAAACATTGAGAAAATAGTTTCCAGTGTACAAGAATTTAGACAAATCAATATTCTACAAATGATGATACGTAATACCAAGCAAATAATGTAAAAAAATTAAAAAATCTTAAAGAAAAACATACCGTGAAAATGAAGTTGTATCCCATCTCAAGAACTATCCTCAAGAAATCGATCCTCCTCCACATCATCTTCAAGTATCCATCCGACATAAAGTTCTTTTCGCCAGAAAAATCAATTCCCATGGTTGTAAGGGCAAAGCAATGGGAGTGCATAACCATACACTGACGATATGCTTTTTTGTCAAATGCAATAATCACCAAGTGATCAAGCAGCCAACGAGTGCCATTGCCAATCTGGAAACTCTCAAGGAACAAATCAATGATAGAGTATGTTGAGACCCATGCAGCATTCAAAGTGGTCAATAATACTGTTTTATCTTCCATGGAAGCCTCCTTTAAAACCCGCGCTAATCTCACTTCCTCATTTTCCTGACAAAGTGTACCAATCAGAAAAAGAAAAAAACAGATTACTTAAATATCAATGGACGCAAATGAAAAATTAACAAAATAAAACCCCAAGATAGAGAAATTTCCTAAAACCCTAGCTCGATCCTTTTTATGCTGTCGGGCGGAGTGATTTGAGATAGTACAGAATGAAAAGAGTAGCTCACCAGATCGACGGAGTCGAGCGGATCGACGGCGACGACGACAACCGGAGCGTTGCCGCTCCATTGATTTGCATTGCCCTCATTGAGCAGGATCGGGGCGGCGGAGAAGNGAGATAGAGAAATTTCCTAAAACCCTAGCTCGATCCTTTTTATGCTGTCGGGCGTTGAGATAGCACAGAATGAAAAGAGTAGCTCACCAGATCGACGGAGTCGAGCGGATCGACGGCGACAACGACAACCGGAGCGTTGCCGCTCCATTGATTTGCATTGCCCTCATTGAGCAGGATCGGGGCGGCAGAGAAGAAGATTATAGTAACAGAGAAAACAGCGATGAGGAAAATGAGAGGCTTCGGCGGACAGCGTAAGATGGCCAAGCAAGAGCGTGGAGCAACATGGCCGCCGGCGGGTGATTGGACCTCCATTGGGATATGTAGGGAATGCAGGGTGGTGAGTGGGCAAGATTTGGGCATGATTTGTAAGAGGAAGAGAGAAGAGTGACAGTGATTTAGAAAGAACCGGAGAATTTACACGCAGAAAATTTTGCAGATTGACATGAAAATGAAGACGGCGGGATGACGGTGCTGTGATCCATGTGATTATCCGCACCTCTAATTTAATATTTTTTTTTATTAATTTATGCTTGAATAATTAGGGCTGATTAGAAAAGGACATTTAAATATATATTATTTAAAACATATCCTACACAAAGATAGGAAGTGAATTTACTAGATTATATAAATATATAAATATATATATATATATATATATATANGCCGGCGGGTGATTGGACCTCCATTGGGATATGTAGGGAATGCAGGGTGGTGAGTGGGCAGGATTTGGGCATGATTTGTAAGAGGAAGAGAGAAGAATGACAGTGATTTAGAAAGAACAGGAGATCTTACACGCAGAAAAATTTGCAGATTGACATGAAAATGAAGACGGCGTGATGACGGTGTTGTGATCCATGTGATTATCCGCACCTCTAATTTAATATTTTTTTATTATTTATGCTTGAATAATTAGGGCTGATTAGAAAAAGGAGATTTAAATATATATTATTTAAAACATATCCTACACAATGATAGGAAGTGAATTTACTAGATCATAGATTTAATTTCCTTTTTTATGGAAATTTATATACATTCTATACGATGCTTATGATTATATATATATATATATATATATATATATATATATATATATATATATATATATATATATATATANGAACTGTTCGATCATACCCAAGAGATAGAACTAGTGTTGAGGGAGAGAGAGAGAGAGATTGACCCCGTAGGGATGAAGAGGGGTCTTCCTGGGCCCTTTGACTTATTTTTTTAACTGAACAGGCATGATCGGTCCAGAGATAAGAGCACAAGAAAGCTTAATACATACCATGGTTTTTTTTATTTATAGAAGATAAATATATAATATAAAAATTATATTTTTACAATTGCTTTAACAAGAATTGTACAGGTTATTTTCCTATTTTACTCGTTAGGATCTGTCATTCTGGATCTTCTCGGTCGGTGGGGCTCGTCGGTTCGGGTGGTCAGCCAAGATGGCCGAAGGATGGTCGGCCAAGGGTGTTTGACCAATTATAGGAGGTGGCCAGCCATGAGGCTTCTTGATGGCCAACCATAGATGGCCAGTCGGTTGGAGCGTGGGTGTTCGACCATTTGGATATAGATGGTTGGCCCAGGGTAGCCGGTTGGTTGGACATGGCTAGTCGGCCAACGATGACCACCTAGTGGGAGAGGCAGCTGCTTGCGCTACTTCGATGGCTGCATGTTTGGCCCATCGAAAACTATGATATTTTCTATCATACATGAAGCCCCTTAAGTCTCTTACTTTATGAAAGTGGAGTTGCAATAAAAATGAGACTTAAAATATAGAAAATGCACTTTCAGTGAATTACTAGTTATACTCCCTTAGTATTTTAGGAGTCCTTTTACTCCTTTTTGGGTCAATTTTTTATGTGTTGATTGGAGAACCGATTTTTGAGAAAATTGTTCTTCGATTTTTAAATTTTTAGATATGATATTGCACAACTCAAGTCTTACTTCTCGCTCATCTTGTTTGCTCAATTGAATTGTCTTCTCAGTCATGTTGCACTTTTCTCCTTGTCTTAGGCAGAACTTGTCACTGCCTTCATAGGGGTAACCACGAGGACTCGCTACTTGGTGATTTTTATCGTACCCTTTCCGAAATTTGTTGCTACTGGGCAAATAACTACCTCCGGGATTTTTTTTTAGTCAAGTTTAGAAACAGGTTTTAGATGCTTTGGAACTAGGCTCTATCTATTGGGCATAATCAGACAGATTTGGATTCAACATTATAAAAAGTGTTGTGAGCATGGATCGTGTCGATAACAAGAAGAGGAGCACACAAAGGGAGAAAAGAATCCTTAAAAAAAAATAAAAAAATAAAAAAAAAAGAAAAAATTGCCCCTCACATACGAAGCATCCAAAAGCCCTTATCTAAACTCGGCTAAAAAAAACTCTAAAAATGAATCCCTGAACAGTGATAAACACTGCGAATAGTAAGAAACAAATCATCCCAGTAGCGAGTCTTGGCAGTTATCCCCGTGAAGACAATGACAAGATCCGCCTAAGACCTGATGAAAGGGCCGGCTCAACCAAGGCGACGATCCAACTAAGTAAATGAGACGAGTGAGGAGTAAGACTTAAGTTGGGTATTATCATATCTAAAAATCTAAAAACTTGTCGACAATCTTCTCAAAGAGCAGGTCTCCAATCAACACATTGAAAAATGACCCAAAAAAGGAGACTAAAGGACTGCTAAAAAACTAAGGGAGTATAATAGTGACTCACTGTGTAACGACTTGTTTCAGTTCGGGGGAGACAAGGAAGAACCAAACAACAGAATACAAACGAACGAAAGAGGAAACAAAGAAGCAAGGAAGATGAAGCGAAGGGTTGGGCAGTCGAATAGAGCAAGAAGAAACGAGATGTTAGAAGTTTAGGAGGTGATTCGTTTATATAAATCGACTTACTTATGGTTCAGCGGTGTGCGAAGAAGAGGAGAACAAACACAAGGGTAGGGCAGTAGTGGCGTCTTTGTCAATCGGAGAAGGAAGTGTTGAACAGCGAGCGTACAAAAGCTCGTGTGAAGGAGGCGGCCGAACAACATACACACATAGGGAAGCTCGTATGCTCAACAGAGGTGAAATTGCGATTCTTTCGCTGCAAAGGAGAAGTGGGAAGGGGGAAGAGCAGTATCGTGCGCAGGGCATTCCTGAGTTATTTTCAGGTTACTTTTGAGTTATTTTCAATAATCCCAAAATAAACCAGAAATAACCCGCGGTTTTTATTTTTGGGTAATTTCTGGATTATTGAAAATAACCCAGAAATAACCTGAAAATAACTCAGGAATAACCTACACCGCACTTAGAGATACGTCAGGTGTCCAGACAGAATATGCACGCCAGCCGCTCGATGAAAAGGAGAACAGTTTAAGAGGAGAAGAAGAGCGTGAAAGGGTGATGCGTTAGTCGGGTAGGGCTCATAGCAATAGGGGTGTACACGATCCGAACACGAATGAACAAAGCTTATGTTCGTGTTCAGTTCGTTTAAAATTTAGTTTGTTTGAAATACGTTTGTGTTCGAAATTGTTCGTGAAGTAAATGTTCATGTTCGTTTCTTAACGAAAGAGCCGAACACGAGCTGTTCGCGAACGATAGCCAGTTTGACATCTCTAATTTTAATATATATAAATAATATATTATATTAATTATATAACTTATATTATATAAATATATAATATCTANGCACCATACACGTGCTGCAGACCTGCTCCCTGTTCGCCCCTAGTTGATCGCAGCTTTATCTGCGCTCCTTTCTGCCACTTACAAGTTTCCCATCCTGGAGCTTCCTACTAATTGATTGCTTCTAGCTCTTAGTCCCGTGGCCCAACTTCCCGCAAGCATTGGTTTGGCGCTTCCTGCGGACTTGTCGGCCCCAACATCACTCCCGCAACATCTTCCACTCGTCAGAACTATCACGCCCACCTGAGAGGTTGTTTCTGTCTTTTGTTATTTAATTATGTTTATTTTTATTTTCTGTCATTCACGTTATCATTTTTTGTATTGTGTTATTGTTGTTGTAGTATCGTCTTTGTACCGCATTTTGAAATTCAACAATAAAACTCTATCTTTAGTGTCGTATTTTTGGTTAACTCCAGTATCATTTGGTATTAGAGCTAGCCCAGTCCTAGCCCTAACCTAGGGATCCCCAGTATCCTCCCCATCCAAGCCACACAAAAAAATTTTCCCCCTCTTCCTTTTCCTGTCTTTTCTTGTCTTCTCCTCCTTTCGCTCGTCTCTTTCCTCTTCCATTTCACACCCAGTCATGCCGCCACGCCGTTACGTGCTAAAGCCAACCCAGGGAGAAATACAACGGAAGATTCGACTCCTGCAACAACGACTGGCTGAGATGAATGATGGAACCCAAGGCGACATCACCCTCGATCGCAATATTGAGAAACAAAGAGGAGACCGCGATGGCAATCTGAATTAGTTTCACCGCGAGGATGTCTGCGGCGATGAATATCGCCTACTCCGCTTCGACATTCATTATCCAAGGAAACCACGAGAGGATCCCCCATTTAGTGCCCACCGAGACTATGACATAAAAATGGACCTACTGGAGTTAGAAGGGAACACGGATCCCGACGGTTTCATTGACTAATTGCAAGCGGTCGAACACATCTTTGAATACAAGGAGGTATCAGAGGATAAATGGGTTAAACTAGTTTTTATAAAAATTAAATAAACTCGTCACCGGGGGATGTCCATACCCTAAAATTAAAACGGGGCTAATGGAGTTTGAAGGAAACATCGATCCTGAAGACTTCATTGATTGATTGCAAGCGGCCAATCCCACCTTTGAATACCAAGAGGTGCCCGAGGAAAAAAAGATTAAATTAGCCACTATCAAATTAAAGAAAAAAAACTTGTTATGGTGGGAGAATCTACAACGACAACGCAAACGAGGCAAAAGCGATAAGATCACCAGGTGGGAAAAAATGAAGAAAGCTATTTAGAATAAATACTTGTTAACCTACTATTAGTAGGATATGTTCCTCAGACTCAACAACTTCAATAGCGAGAGCTTTCGGTCGAGGAATTCACAACGAAGTTTGACCACTTATAGATGAAATGCAAGTTAGTCGAGCAAGAGGAGCACACGATCGCCAGCTATTTGGGGGGCCTAAAACCAGCCATTAGCTACATGAAAATGTCATTCAACTACAACCCTACTAGTAATCGGGCGATGTAAAGACCCTAGCATTAAAGGTAGAACGACAGTAAAAGCAAGCCAATTCACGGTCATCCTTGCGACAACAGTCAACTTTCAAACCATCACCTATAGTCACACCTGCCGACAAGCCACTTCTGAAGCTGGCAGGTCACCAACAGAAAGCAAGAAGACCACCTTGAGCGACACAAAGCTAGAAAAGGGTAGTTCATCTGAAACTTTTCCAGCGCGAAAGTGTTTTAGGTGCCAGGCATATGAGCACATCACTGCCAATTGTCCCATAAGTCGAGTTGTCTCGTTCACTGAAGATGTCGTCAAAGAAGTAGATGAAGCTGAGTCGGATGATAGTTTGGAAGAAGCACCTCAACTTCCAGCAGACGAAGGCTAAATGATGGTCATACGGAGGGTCCTGCAATCAGAACCAGAACGAGATCGATCATGGAAACAACACATCTTCCGCACCACATGTACGATAAAAAACAAAATGTGCAGTTTGTTCATTGATGGTGATAGTTGTGAAAACATAGTGTCTACTCTAATGATGCAAAAGTTGGGATTAGCTACACAAAAACATCTGCGATCCTATTCTCTCACATGGTTGAAAAGAGGGAACGAGATACATGTCGATTCGCAATGTTTAGCCGAATTCTCAATTGGCAATCAGCTACTGGAGCAAGTTTTGCGTGATGTGGTTCCGATGGATGCATGTCACATCTTGCTAGGAAGACCATGACAGTTTGACCGGAAAACTCAACACGACGATTTCAAGAACACATACACATTCAAGAAGGATGGGAAGCGCATCATGTTATTACTTGTCAAGAATGCAAAAGAATTCATTGACATAGAGGATTCGTTAGTCTCGCGAGCCACCTTCCTACAATCAGTTCGACACACCCCAATGACCCTTGCATTAGTCCTCCTAAAAGGGGCCGACGAAGTATCTACACGTCTACAAACTCTCCTACACGACTTCAAGGACATCATGACAGAGAGCCTTCCAGACTGCTTGCCACCACTACGGGACATCCAACAAGTCATAGATCTTAAACTGGGATTGGTGTTGCCAAATCGCCCCGCCTAAAGATTGTGACTTAGGTGCAGGATATTGTTATACGAGGATTAATCCGAGAAAGCAGTAGTACGTGTGTTGTCCCCGCCCTTATAGTACCCAAGAAAGGAGGTTTATGATAAATGTGCATTGATGGTCGTACCATTAATAAAATTACCATCAATTACTGATTTTCCATATCAAGCCTCGATAATCTCTTAGATTAGCTACACGAAGCCACCGTCTTCTCTAAAATTAACCTGCCCACACCATTTTAGTTGGTCCCAATTCTACTCACATTAAAGATCAGTGAGGATGCTAACGAACATGTTCACCAGATTCAACAATTCCACAAGGAAGCGGGGAAGACAATTACGAAACAGAACCATAAGTATCAAACACAAGCAAATAAGTCCCGGAAAAAAGTATTATTTCAAGGAGACCTCATTGAGATTCGACTAAAGGAGCAATTTCCCATAGGAGCATACAAAAAACTCAAACCCCGAGCCGATGGACCTTTCAGTGAAAAAAGGAAACTAAACGACAACCTACAAAATTTGATCTACTGGGAGACTCTTAAATTTCAGCAACAATTAATGTCGTGAATCTCATTCCATACATCGAGGATTATGAAGTTTCGACAAATGTGTTTGAAGCTTACCCAACCCCGAGAGACCGACGCGGGGGCTCTTTGGGTCGGCCTAGTGCAAACCATTCCAGAATCCCTGCTAGACCGGACCATCCAGACCAACCAAGTTTCCACCCCTCATCATCTCAAGCTTTAATTCCCCCCTTACCAAATCCTCTCCTTCCTACTTAGATTGAATTTCAAATTCTTGCCCATTCCTTCCACTCTCCTTTAATTCTTGCCTATTTCTCTACTACCTAGTTTGCCCCCTACTTCTAACTATTCATAATTGTTGTGTGTCGGTCACTAAACAATTCTTGATCATTTTCTGATTTCACGCGTTTCTTCCAGGTGTTCCCTCTTTGAGGGTTGTATACGATGACGGGCAATGCTACGACTGTACCTCACCCAAGTTGGTGTGTATCAACCCTTCGTTCCTCCTTCCTCCCCTGCCAGTCACCAACGCCTTCCTCTGCACAAAGAGGCTGCTGGTCTCAACCCTGCTTGCACGAAGAGACCACAGCTCCCCTTAGCATCACAGATAGACCGCAACTTCTGCCAGCATCAAAACGTTTAGAGAATACTTGTCAGCCCAAGCGATGCAACATCAAACCACTTGTCCATACACACCAGCACAAAACAGGGTAGCAGAGAGGATGAATAGATACCTTCTAAAGGTACCCAAGTTGATCTTGATGAATGCCCCAAAATAATTGTTGGGGCAAGTTGTTTTGACAACTGCTCAATTAATCAACAGAATGCCTTCAATTGTGTTAGAGGGACGATCTTCTTGTGAATTTTGGAAAAGATAAAATGGTTTGATCCTCCAATTGAAGGTATTTGGTGGTGTGTTTTGTGAAGGATAATGGGCTATCAATAAGGAAGCTAGATCCCAGAACTGTGAAATATATTTTCGTGAGTTATTCTGCCATCAAAATAGGTATGTTTGTTGGATCCCAATAGAGAAAATAATGTTTGTATAGATGTGACTTTCAGAGAATTCAAATCGTACTACACCTTGAAAGCGACCTCACCATTCGGTGACTCGTAAGATGCTGGAGGTATGAGGCGAGAGGAGAAGTGTAGTGATGGTGAAAGATTGGTATATGTGGGAACGATACCTTATCTGATTGTGTAGAAAAGATAGACTGAGAAAGAGCTGGAAAATGAGCCCAAAGATGGTAGGATTTAAGCTCAAGGAGAGTTGAGGGTGTATACAAGGAGGAGAAAGCAGAATGAGGGAACAATGTCTGTCGTGTCAATCGTGTCAACAAGTCATTTGTCTCGTTCTACCCCGACTCCTGAGACACCTACACCAGCTACCTCGGAATTCGATTACATAGATGATATGATCGCCCTCCTTTCTCCTCCCACTCCCATGACTTTCTGGAGGACCCCTCCTAGCAATGCAGGTCAACCTCTCAATCATTATTCTCTTTATCATTTTGGCTTCTCACATGATATTGTGCAGTTTGTCTCATACTCTAATATATCACCTATACACAGAGCATTCATTACATCTTTGGACATTGTCTCTATAGACAAATGTTGACAGTTAGTTAAGAAGGATCTAAAGTAGATGTCTGCAATGCTGAAGGAATTTGGGCTCACAATAAGAACAAAACATGGGAGCTTGCGTTGCCAGGGAAAAAGGACACTTTGGTGCAAATGGGTCTTCGCTGTGAAGCAGACATAAAAAGGAAAGGTTGATCACTACAAAACATTATCAGTGGCGAAAGAGTATAGTCAGACGTATGACATCAACTATGATGAGACATTTGCACCATTAACAAAGATAAAGCGATGTAAGAACACTTGCCTCTCTCGCTGTGAATGGTGGATGGAGGTTGCACCAACTAGATGTGAAGAATGTGTTTCTTCATGGGAATCAACTTGAGGAGATATACATGAAGATACCCCCAGGCTTCGACACAATTAAACAATGGGAAAGGTAAGATTGAGGAAGTCACTATATGGT
Organism: Phalaenopsis hybrid cultivar; assembly: GCA_002079205.1. Lineage (NCBI taxonomy): Eukaryota > Viridiplantae > Streptophyta > Magnoliopsida > Asparagales > Orchidaceae > Phalaenopsis > Phalaenopsis hybrid cultivar. Next base: position 176,468 of record JXCR01080797.1, read on the forward strand.
TGAAACAATCTCCTAGAACTTGGTTTGACAGATTCAAGAAAGCATGGTAGGCATGGGCTATCAGCATATCAATGTCGACCACATAGTGTTTCTTTCAACGACATGGTGGTCACATTAATATTATTGTTCTGTATGTGAATGATATAATTGTCATCGGTGATGATGAGGAAGAGATTGCTCAACTAAAAGCAAATTTGGGCAAAGAAACTATAACAACTTAGATATTTCCTCGGGATTGCAGTGGCTCGTGAAGCAGAGAGGATTGTTCTATCTCAGAGAAAGAATGTGTTGGTCTTACACACAGAGATAAGCATGTTGAGATGCAAGCCTGCAGTTTCACCAATTGATGAGAAGGGAAAGTTGAGTGCAGAGAAATGAGAGCTAGTTGATCATGAGAGCTATTAGAGGATGGTAAGCCATGTCATCAATCTGAGTCATACTCACCCCGACATATCATTTGAAGTAAGCGTGGTGAGTCGTTACATGCATAATCCGAGGAAGAGTCACATGGATGCAGTGTATCAGATTCTGAAGTACCCGAATAGTGCACCGAGGAATGGGTTGATCTTCAGAAAAAACAGGCATTTAGGCGTTGGAAGATACTGTCACTCAGATTGGGTCAGTTGTGTTGATGACATGAGGTCCACATCAGGTTATTGCATATTCGTAGGGGAAATTTGGTCTTTGGAAGAGCAAGAAATAGTCGGTAGTTACGAGAACGATGACAGAGGCAAAGTACAGGGCCATGGCCTTAGGAGTTGCCGAAATGTTATGGCTGAGAGCTCTATTGGTAGAGCTTAGGTGGACCAAAGAGCTCAAATTAAATTGTGCTACAACAAGTCAACAATCAACAATGCTAACAGCCCGGTGCAACACGACAGAACCAAGCATGTCTAGATTGATGGGTTCTTCATCAAGGAGAAGCTGAATAGTGAATTACTGAATAGTGAAATAAATCATGTAGCTACTAAAGAACAAGTAGCTAACTTCCACACCAAGGGACTTAGCTCAGTAAATCTATCTAGGTTGTGTGATAAGATGGGCTTTGTGAAAATCTTTTGCCCATCTTGAGGGGGAGTGTTAGAATTTTATATAGTTTAAAGTCCTATTTGAAAATAGAAAATATAGAATAAGTCTAGTGGTTTACTTGTAAAGAATGTTGTAAGACCCTATATAAGCCCAAGTCTTTGATGAATAGATAGTTTTTCAAAGCAATTAATTCTTCAGGTTATAGAAACAACGTGTGTTGTGATACATTATTGGATGTATTAGAATCAGTTCTGATCTTTGAATGACTAAAAGGAGTGCTCTCAAAGGAGATTCACATCTATTAGGGGAAAATAATGGAGACAATCTAGTAATTCTACAACACCGTCATAATGGCATCATTAACATACTCACGGTTAAATCAAACAAAATGATGGCATTATCAATGAAGTTCTGTTTTTTTTCTTCCTTTATGTTGATCCTTTGATTATAATTTATTTCATTTTCTTAGAAAATGGCCACTTTTCATGAAAATTGGAGATTATAAAAGAAATATGGAGTTACTTTCATTTACATAGTAGACTCTTTTGATTACAATTTATTTCATTTTCTTAGAAAATAGCTACTTTTATTGAAATTTAAATATTATTAAATTAATATAGAGTTTGCTATCATTTACATGGTAGATTAGAGTTAAAAGATTGTCCGATAACAATAAAGAAACAAGATAACGAAACATGAAACACACGCCATTGAGAAAATAGTTTCCAGTGTACAAGAATTTAGACAGATCAATATTCTACAAATGATGATACGTAATACCAAGCAAATAATGTAAGAACATGAAAAAATCTTAAAGAAAAACATACCGTGAAAATGAAGTTGTATCCCATCTCAAGAACTATCCTCAAGAAATCGATCCTCCTCCACATCATCTTCAAGTATCCATCCGACATAAAGTTCTTTTCGCCAGAAAAATCAATTCCCATGGTTGTAAGGGCAAAGCAATGGGAGTGCATAACCATACACTGACGATATGCTTTTTTGTCAAATGCAATAATCACCAAGTGATCAAGCAGCCAACGAGTGCCATTGCCAATCTGGAAACTCTCAAGGAACAAATCAATGATAGAGTATGTTGAGACCCATGCAGCATTCAAAGTGGTCAATAATACTGTTTTATCTTCCATGGAAGCCTCCTTTAAAACCCGCGCTAATCTCACTTCCTCATTTTCCTGACAAAGTGTACCAATCAGAAAAAGAAAAAAACAGATTACTTAAATATCAATGGACGCAAATGAAAAATTACCAAAATAAAACCACAAGATAGAGAAATTTCCTAAAACCCTAGCTCGACCCTTTTCACGCCGTGTCGGGCGTAGTGATTCGAGATAATATAGAATGAAAGAGTAGCTCACCAGATCGACGGAGTCGACCGGATCGACGGCGACAACGACAACCGGAGCGTTGCCGCTCCATTGATTTGCATTGCCCTCATTGAGCAGGATCGGGGCGGCAGAGAAGAAGATTATAGTAACAGAGAAAACGGCCATGAGAAAAATGAGAGGCTTCGGCGGACAGCGTAAGATGGCCAAGCAAGAGCGTGGAGCAACATGGCCGCCGGCGGGTGATTGGACCTCCATTGGGATATGTAGGGAATGCAGGGTGGTGAGTGGGCAGGATTTGGGCATGATTTGTAAGAGGAAGAGAGAAGTGACAGTGATTTAGAAAGAACCGGAGGATTTACACGCAGAAAAATTTGCAGATTGACATGAAAATGAAGACAGCGGATGACGGTGTTGTGATCCATGTGATTATCCGCACCTCTAATTTAATATATATTTTTTAATTAGGGCTGATTGGAAAAGGAGATTTAAATATATATTATTTAATACATATCCTACCCAAAGATAGGAAGTGAATTTACTAGATCATAGATTTAATTTCCTTTTTTTTATGGAAATTTATAAACATTCTATACAGTGCTTATGATTATATATATATATATATATATA